>JAMLFT010003060.1:0-23159 GCA_026544285.1 Pachyrhizus erosus | reverse complement strand
TATCTTTTTTTATATAAATCATAAATAAAATATATACTTTATTACATGGAAAATTATAAAAAAAATAATTTTTTAATTATTTTCATAAATAATTAAAAAATTAAATCAATTAATCAAATCAAATAAAATAATTTATTAATTAATTAAAATTAATTAATTGTCACAATATATGTTAAAGTTATTATATATATATATATATTAAGATATTATAAACCATTATATTTATTATATCAACAAATTTTATATATAAATATAATAAGTCATTATACATACATATGTTGTTGTCACTTTTTTAATTTTAGTATAAAGATATTATAACAATAAAATTAGATAAATAATAAAAAAATGAAAAATAGTCTTATATGATTTTTAACAACAACTTTTAATTATATATAATTTTTTACTCATTTAAATTTTCTTAATAAAACAAAATAAAAGCTTTCCTTCATTTATTTAAGAGAATCATGCCAAAAGTCTTTAGACTTGGAAGTCATGTCAAAATACTTTTATAATTAAACGTCATACCAAAAGTCTTTTTTCATAATAGTTTTAAACATTTCATAAGGACAACTAAAAATTTCATAGAATAATATAAGTCCGGTCACTAATCACATTCTCGAATTAAATAACAATGAAAATCAAGTAAGTCCTAAATTTTGTAAGGGGAGTTCTTAAAATTGAAAAGAAAAAAAAAACCATCATTCAATAAGAATTAAAAAATCTACTCCATTGATACCCCATGTGTACCATACACAACCGAAAATTTCATTTCTTGAAGTTTTAAAGATGTCATTTTGATTTATATTTAATTTTCATAAAAAAGTTTAAATGATTGAACATAATTTAAGTGTATGTTGAAATTAATTTTAATTATATATTTTAAATTAAAATATATTTATGATATGTAAAATTAATTTTGAATGTAAAATTAAACTATAATTTCTATAAAAATAATAAAAATAATAAAAATAAAAAATAAAAAATGAACACCAAGTCATTTACTTAATTATTGTCATTAGTGATATCAACTTTCGGTTGTGGTAGGTGCAAATGTCCAAAGGAGGCTGATTAGATATACGAACTTTACCTAAAATTTTGTTTTCTTTTTTCACTTTGTATTTTCCGTGGTTTGACTAAATAAAATAAGAAAAATAAAAAACAAGTTGATTTAAGCTAAAAATAAAAGTTGTCATGGCAGGTCACTTTTCTAGTTTAATTAATATATACAGAGTGATTACAGGATTATAGATTTTTTTTATTTTTATTTTTCAGCTTATCCTGTTTATTTGGTGGGAAGAAAAAATACCTTTAATTTTTTCATATAATATATTTTATCATAAAGATAAACTAAAGACCATATTTGAGAAAAGTTCTCTCTTTTCACCTGGACTAACTTGCATGAATATTAACCTCAAAGTTGGTTTAATGATAGTGAATTTATTTAATTCACACAAGAAAGTTCATAAGTTTTAATTTTATTGTAGTTGTATATATGAAAAAACAAGTTTTAAAGCGGAAAATCTTTACATGTCTTTCATCGTGCAAAATTATTTTTTTTTATCATTGTATCTATTAATATTTAAATGAAAGATTTAATTTTTTTTTTTTTTTGTGTTTCCCAACTTGTCCCTATCTTTTTTTTTGTCACCCCTAAATTTTGCAACTTTCGTTGCAACCTGGGCAACACCATTGATGATAATGTTACTTATTTTACTGCCATAGTTATCACAATAACAACTTCTGTTTATTTTTTTATTTTTTATTTTTTTTCTCTTTCTCTTCTTAATATTCTCTTCTTTTTTTAAAATATGATTTTTTTTTTCATATCTGAGATTATTTCTTCGATGCAAGATCCGCATACGTATAGACATCATCATCAACATCATTAAGAAATTTATTTTTATAAATAAGATAAAATGTTAAGTTAAAATTATTAAACAATTTTGTTCAAAACTCTTATTTTAAAGTAGGAAGAGCCACAGGTTGAGTTGATTCGATTATAGGAGTAATTTAGATTCAAACGGTCGATGTTAATCAAATTGGGGCGAATAAGATTTTCAAAAGAATGGACAAACCAAACCAAATCAATGGACGGATAGATTTTTCAGATCGAGTCGCCTAATAAAATAAAATAAAATTAATAAATCACGATAAAATAAAAAAAAAACTAATAAATAATATCAAAAGTTATGATTATAAATTACACAACATACAAATTATAAAATTATAGAATTACACTGTATAAAGTTATAGAGTTATAGAATTATTGAATTTAACAACATAAAAATTAATTTGATCGATTCATCAAATTAATCCAAACTTATATCCACCTTTATTTTGAACTAACATTTAATTAATAGAAAAATGAGACTGAACTCATCATGCTAAAAGTTAATGGTCATATAATTATTAAAAAAATATGTATATTTATCTTTTCCTGCTAAACCATTTAAATAATATTTGATGATGTGTATTTATTATTTTTATTTTTCATAATAATTAAGTATAAATATGCAAATAACATAAATATTTATTTATAACTTTAATTATAAAAAAATATGTTTATGGTCCCTAAACATTATGAAAATTTCATTTTTAGTTCAAAAACAAAATTTTAAATATATTTTGGACTAATATTTTTTCTCTATTAATAAATTTAGTTTCTACTATTTAGTAACAACACTAATTAATTATGTAATAATGATGACAACTTAATAACTTATTAAGTTATTAACAAATTTTATAAAAGGTTATTGTTTAATATTTTTAATAAATTATATTTTTAATCTCTCATTTATTTAGATCATTTAATGAAATTAAATTAAATTTTGAGAAATTAAAAATATATTTTTTTTAAAAATTACGTATAATTATTCATTAATGATATGATAAATTATTAGACTGTTAACATATTTATTATGTTATAAAATTATTATTAGATAGTAATAATTAAAATTATTAACAAAAGAAAAGTAGTAGAACCAGAACACTAAAAAATTTGTTTATCAATTAATTTTTTTTTTAAAAATTAAGGACAAAAAAGTAATTAGTCCAAAAATTTAAAATATATTAAATAATAATAAATTTTGTGTTAAAGTATGTATTAAAAATATTTTAATATTATCATTAAAAATTAATTTAAATTAGATTTCATCACATTTTTTATTTATTAAATATTATAATTATGAATGTGATTACTTAAATTTTAATTGCGTGAATAGACTTTCTAACATTTCGTTAGTTACTATTAGGTCTCTTCATTATAATTTATTCAATATCTAAGTTATCAATTTATTCAAAATGAAAACAAAAAACTTCTTTTATTTTTATTGTTATCATAAAAATACTATTTTTTTCATAAAACATGTCGACATGATGATTAAATTAATACAAATAAAATACCTTTTTAGATCAATGTGATTCAAATATTCTATTTTTTTTTCTTATACACTGTATATACTCGCTATCATATCATGTCTAATTAGCACACAAGCTAATTCAATTAATTATTGAATGGAACGAGAATAATGGAACTTAATTATGAATGAATACTTAGATTATAAACAAGAGAAATCATAAAAGACCAAAATAATATAATTAAAACATGAAAAAACAAAATTACACGACTATAATATTTAAAATAGTTTAAAAAGGCAATTAAGCATGTCATCATCCGTTACATCTCTAGAATGAGTGTTTAGAAGAGAAAAGAGAAAAAAAAGCTGTAAGAAAAGAGTAACTTCAGTCAACAAGACAAAAGGTTCCTTTGAAATGGATTGGGTGGGCGGTGAACAAGGAAGACGGTAAAATCAAGGGACGGTGGCGGCTTACAGTAGAATATGAGATCAACCATAGACTTTGTTCATTTTTTTCATATTTGTAGTTTTGTGTTGTGTTGTGTTGGGCAGGGTAGGATAGGACTTAGGAGTGGTGCATTGTTATGTGAGACTGAAAACTGAAAAGCAAAGAGTGGCACAGCACTTTTAGGCTGTAATGTAGGACATCCAGCCCCAACTTTCACAACACACATAATTCAGGGTCCACTCTCACAATAAAACTCAAAAAAGTGAGATAGATAGGTAAGGTGAAAATTGAATAAAACTATAAAAGTTCCACATAGTTGGTGTTCACTGCTTTTTCTTTTTCGTGGATCATCTCAAAGCTCTTCGCTTTTTGGTGACACAGATCCCTTACTGGGTTCAAGTCCTTACTTTGGTTCCTCCCCCAAATGGGTTCCTCTGATCGATTGTTTAACCGGCAAAGAACTCTTCATGAGATCCTTGGTGGTGGTCAAGGTATGCCTGCCATTTTTTTCTTCTTGTTAATTTTGATTAAAATTTTCAACTTTATTGGTGATTTGTTTTGATCAGTAAATCACGATCTTTTCCTTTTGTGTCCTTGGTGTTGTTTGTTTGTGTACATTTTGGTACTGTTTAATTCAACAGTGGCATGGCTATATGGGCTGTGTTTGTGCCTGAATCTGTTGTTTTTCATTTTTTATTTGCTATTAGTATCAATGGGAAAAGGGTCAGAATCAGAAGAAATGAATGGATTGGTATTTGACCATGTATCTTTGCTGAATCAATGTCATGCTCATGCTTCAATGCAGTTGCAGATTTAATACTGTGGAGGCGGAAGAACCTTACTGTGGGGATATTGTTGGTCACGCTAGCTGTTTGGGTTGTGTTTGAAAGATCTGGTTATACTCTTCTGTCTCTTGTTTCCAATGTTCTCCTCCTCCTCATTGTCATTCTTTTTCTTTGGGCCAAATCAGCAGCAATTCTCAACAGGTAATAGTTACACAAATTATCTTTCTTTGAATGTACTTGATCTTCTTGTTTGTGCTATTTTAAACTTTGAAATGTGTTAAAATGTAAATGTAAAAGCAATTATAGATCATTGACACCTCAAATTCCGATTATTTGTTCTAATCTGGAATTGTTATGCCTTTAAAGTATTCTTTTTAATTTATATGGTCCAAGGCTATTTGTTTGAAAGATAAATGCTGGTTTGGTTTAGTGGTTGAAATCGTGTAACATGTATACTGTAACTTAGCTGTTGTAGTTTTAAGAAATATGAAGAATTGTTGGAAAACTTCATGCTTGTTTAGAATGAAAAAAAGGTGCAGAATAATTTTGTATCCTAATGTTCAGAACTTACTTTTTCTTGTACATTGGACTGGAGGGGTAACAGTTTATCAGTAGTTGCTTTTGTTCTTTATGCCTAACTGCCTATTGAAAACCATATTTTAATTACCATTGATCATTCTTGAGAACCCTGAGTTTTGGTGATGTTCTTGTGGGAGATTTTGTGATTTATATGGGTCATAAAATCTACAGTTGCTGCTGCAAGTATTGATCCAATAAGATAGTTTTGTAGAAGAAATTTATTCCCTTGTATATTTATTGTATGTTTTGAATGCTAAGTGATGGAAGGTACATCTTTAATCTTTGATCAGTGCACTGATGAAATTGAGCCTTCTCCTCAGTTTGATAGCTGTACGTAACACAGAGGATATCATGCCTAGCCTTTAAGTGTCCTGATCTTACATCCATTTATTTACAGTACATTTTGGTGCTGAAGTGGGACAGATACCTTATTTGTATCTCAGTACCTGTAAAGAGAAAATACTCAAACTAATTAAGTCCAGTTAACAATACATTGGCTACATGTGGATGAGTTAGCTTAATGGAAATATGCAATGTAGTCCATCATTTGAAAGTCTAGGTTGGTTCATTAATTCTTCTTTAAGATTTTGTGGGAAATGTTGCTTCTCGATTGATACCTTCCCTTGAATAAAATGTGGTAGTTTAGACACGTCACAGTATACATTCTTAACATATCATATTCAGTAATTTTGCATCTGTAATTCTTTGGTAGTTTTTAATGGTTTATGGTTTATCAAAAAAATGCATAAAGGGTGATTAAACTGTTATCTTTCTTTTGACAGACCTGCGCCACCTCTGCCACAGTTACATCTGTCAGAGGAAATGGCGAACCAAATGACAACTTTTATCCGCACCAGAGTTAATGATCTGTTATCAGTTTCTCAAGATATTGCCCTTGGTAAAGACTCGAGGCTGTTTCTGAAAGTAGCTGCATACCTATGGTTAATTTCTATTATGGGTGGCTTGACTGATTTCCTTACCTTGGCATACACCAGTAAGTTTCTGAGCATCATGTGATCAAAATAGATTCAAACCACTCAATTGATTAATCTCCTGTTTCTGAAAATTAAGGAGCAAATTGATAGAAATGAATTTGTTGGTGTGATTTGGTTATGTTGCAGGTCTTTTTATTGTTCTTACAGTACCAGCAATATATGAAAGATATGAAGATTACATAGATATGTATATTTTGAAGGGTTACAGAAAATTATGCCTATTGCATGTGAAAATAAATGAGGGATATGTCAGCAAAGTCCACACTTGGATTCTGCAGAAGAAAAAGCTGAGCTGAGTTTGTTTTTTCATATTCATTTTGATAAGTTCTTTTATTGTTCTTCTGAAGTATTTCTTACAAGATCACTGGTGAGATTGTAGTTGTGAGTTTGAGGGACAATAGTGAACTTCTCCCCCCAAAACTGAATGTTTTCCTTTTGCATTTTCCATCTTCAATGATGGATCTCTTTTTTGGTACATAATGATCGACCTCTTAAATTGGAGTGGTTCATGTACTCCAATAAGTTTTTAAGATTTCTTCTTAGATTAACAAAGAAAAGATTTAGGTTTCGCTACCTATACACAAGATAAAATGTGTTTGGAAGTATTTGTACATGAAAATATAGGTACAACTATTATTACACTTATATGTACATTTGTGCAAGATTTGCTTGAGTTTTTCACTTTCAATTCAACAATTTAGCACTCCAAATAATATTTTTTGCACTTCTCTAAAAGTAGTCTATGTAATTTGTTTCCATGGAGAAGTTATTGCAAGTCATTTCAATGTTAAAGTACTATCTATATGCCTCCAAATTTCACTATCTTCTAAACATATATATAAATTAACTTCTTTATTCTTAATCTGAAAAATAAGTAACTAATGGTTGCACCTTAGTTCTAGCAAGTACATTTGGCATCTACTTTTAACATTTTTTGTAGCCCGGACCTCAGCAAAGAATGGAGGAAAATGTAATAAAAAAAACTGTGAATGAACATCATAATCAAATTCTAGAATCAGCTTAAGGCTTACAATATAAAATAAAATTGATGTAATTAAATAAATCAAAGGAAGAAATATGCATGGTATTCCTTCATACTTTTACCAGAAATACTAGAGTATCAAAGATAAGAAGTTCCGTTTACTTCTCAAGCTATAGAATTTGTTATCCAAGATAAGAGAATAAGGGCATAATAAAATACATTTAGGTAAAATTTCTGAACCCCGAGTTTCTGTTAAAAAATTGAGTAAAATCCTATTTTAGTCTTACTAAGATAATTTTAACAATTTAATCGGTGGAAGAAAAGTTTAATCAATTTCTTAAAAGTAAACAAACCTAATTTTTTGGTCCCTACATATGTTTATATAGGTAGTGGTGATACGGCCATAGGCTGATGCATAATATGAGAGTTGACATATCGTCTATGTTATTAAAAAAAAGGAGTAAATGAATGTTGTTTATATCTCTATTAAATCCCTTGATCCCTATCTAGGCATGGATCAAGGGGCACCCATAACTCTTGGCCTCACAAAAAAGTTGTTTACAAAAATTATATTTGCATAGACTTTATTTTTAAAATAAAAGAACAAATGTAGTTATATATTTTATTAATATAATTTAGAGTTAAGAATGTTTAGTCCTATAAAAATTAAAAAATTCGTTTTTAATTTTTCTATTTTCAATCATCAATTTTTATTTCTTATTTTATAAAATATATTAAAAATAAATTCAATTACAAATTTTATTAATAATTTTAATTATTTCATGTTAATTTTGATCAGGTTAATCTTATTCTTTTTCATTATATTTTATTAATAGTAAATTGGTTCATCATTTGTTTAAATTAAATTTACTTTTAATATGTTTTATAAAATAAAGACAAACAATTGATAATTAAAAATAAAGGACTAAAAATTAACTTTTAAATACTAAAAATTGTTTAACTTTATAATTTATACACTAACTAACTGAAAACACAGAAAAACACAAAGAAAAATACAAAAGAGATTTTTGAATTGTTTCTTAAGATTTTGGCAAAACAAAAATGTTTCTCAATGCCAAACATTCAAGTTATCATTTGACATTTTAGATGATACCCTTCAACATTGATTTTAAGAGAACTAACTGAATTAATAAAAAATGAGAGTTAGGAAGAGTCTTTGATGTCCCTCATGCATGCCCTATCAATCATGGTTTGGAGAGTTGTCCTAGTCTAAAGTTATTTTCATTCAGCTACTTTCATTTCCTGCACTACTTGGTTACTCTTGTCTAAACCCAGTGTTGTAGCCAAATCTTGAGCCTTTTCTGGAGCATTTAATGGGCTTAAGCCCATAGATTACGAAAGATATTTTATGCTTTCAAATTTTAGTTAAGTTTAATAATAATAATTTTATACCTCAATAAAAAAAAAATGACTGTTAATATAATTTTTAAGATAATATAAAAATAAAAAAATTATCATATATAATAGTTTATAATTATATAAAAGTATAAGATTAATTTATATTTTCAGTGTATCGTCTTTTTTTGTTTAATTACTCTCATTCTTCACTTACCAAACAAAAAAAATACTTTCATCCTTCGCAATATATGGTTTATAATTAATGAAATGAAACTTTAAAATCCCCACTGGTTATTCAATATGCATTTCAAACTTTTCTTGTTTTATTGCAAAGTGATTTATTTTATTTTAAGTATACTTTGTGTTGGTTTATTATATATAGCTTAGTTAGATATGGAGGAACAAACTTGCTCACGACGTACGACAACATCTATTATGAAAAGGATGTACAGAACTTGGTGCAGCAACTCTCGCCAAATTCTAACATCATACATAATTCTTGTTTGAATAAATTTTCTCATAAATATCTATAGAAGAAAATAAATAAGAAAGTAAAATAAATAAACTTTTCATATAAGTTAAAATAAATTTATATGCTTTAATTTTTAGAAAAATTAAATAAAAAAATTATATAAATAAGTGCATAAATTAATGTTAATTTATGAAGAAGTTTAATTTATAATATTTTCATATCCTTTTCGCGCATATAGGAAAAAATTATCCAAATAGTATCATATCATATGGTACCCAAAAGTTTGAGCAGCCAAAAGACGAGGTTAGAATATCCAAGCTTTTGAAACTGCTAAGCTAAAACTTCATAATTTCTGCCTGGGGTTTAAAGTTGTCTTCATTAATGTTTCTTCATGGTGTTAAAGTTGCATTTAACACCTTTGTCATAGTTACATACACATTTCATTTTTAGCCTATTCAGGTTAAATAATACTATGTGTGTCACGAGTATGTGTATGGCCTTGGTTTTTTTTTTTTTTTTTTTTTTTTTTTTTTTTTTTTTTTTTATAGTTTACCGAATGATAAATTTTGACCCGTATTATAGTAGAAAATTATTTTAGACTTTATTTAATTAAAGTATATTTTAATTTACTTAAATATATTTTTATCCTAATAATTTACTCGGTTAATTATTTTTGTCCCTGTAATTTACAAATAATGTCTTGAAATTCATTATTTTTTTACATTTAGTTTTTGTCATTAAAAATTTTTAATGATTATTGGCATCAACAAGTACCACATTTTTAAATGATGACATTCACAATTATCATGTTTACAGAAAAAAAAAATCATGTCACGGATTCTATGTCAACGGGAATTAAAAATAAAAAATATAATTTACAAGAATTAAAAATAAAAGTAATCATATATTTATCATAAGAAAAAAATTTAAATTTTAAATTAAAAATTAATACAAATAAATACTTAATTATGTAATAAATCTAAATAAGCTTTAGTAAAAAATAAACAATCAAGAATAAAAACAAGTTAGACTTCGGTAGGCTTAAGTTTCAAAATTACAAAAGTCTATTTTGGTTTATTTTTTTGTTAAAAACTAATTTTTAAGACTTGGTTTGTCCTATTTGAACATCTAGTATCTTCTAAAAGGTCTTACATAAACATGAATCATGACACATTTTTCATAGTCACAATGTTGTGTTAGTTGCAATGATAGGGGAGAAACTACTTTGAAGGTTTGACCTATCTTGAAAGTTTTCTTATTAGAGGTTTTATGATGGTGGCAACATGATTTATTATTTCTCCAAATAAATTTGACTAGTTTAAAAAATTTAAGACCAAAGGTTGTCTAATATCATGAGCTATTTTGTAGACTTGACTTGATCATTCTCAAAGCTTAGCTTAGTTGATCAAATTAGTCTGTCAAATATCAAACTTTCAAATGAGACAAGTCGCATAAATAGATTTTAAGGCTAGTTAGACCTTCAAACATGTTAGGTTAAGTCTTAATATAAGACTAAATACATTTTTCATCCATGCAAATATGTCACTTTTCTTTAGTCTCAATAAATCATTTTTTTTTGTTTTTAGTCTTTATAAATTATAATTTTTTAGTTTCTATAATTTTTATTATTATTAATTCTTGTAAATTATTTTTTAATCTCTATTAACACAATATATACTATATGACATTTTTTTTTGTTAATGTAACACTTGTTGATATGACACTTATTAACATTAACAATTGTTTGTCACGTTAGTTGTCCTTAGAAATTCTTAACAATAGGAATCAAATGTAAAAAAAATAAAAAATTTTAGGAATCATTTAAAAATTATAAGGACAAAAATAAAAAAATTGAGTAAATTTTAAGGTAAAAAAATACATATAAGCCTTTTAATTTTAATATATTACATATTTTAGAAAATAAAATAAATAACCTAATGAATCGTTGAAAAAATATGAAACTTTTGCTAGGTTTAAAGTATGTTAGTATTATTAGAGAAATCAATCAAGTATTTGTAAAATTATTCATCAAGAAGACAAAAGTTTTATTTTGTAATAATTATAAATATAAATCACGTATAATTGACAATATTTTAAATAATCAATAGTTATTTGATACAATGCAGCCGATGACTTCTTATTTATTTAATAGATTCAAAAATAAAAGTTGTTAATGAGAGTGTAAATTAGTCAAGAAAAAGTAATATATATATATATATATATATATAGAACTACTTTATGACATAAGAATTAAAATACTAACGAGACAAGAAAAGATTAATTTACTTGTAACAGTCGTAATTCACATTTTAAAATTTATATATTATAAATAAATTTTGTATATAAAAACAAATTTAAATATTATTTTATTTTTGGTAGTTGAATTATTTTTAATATACCAATTATGTGGAAAGTTTATACAATTACGTGCCATTGCAATAAAATATTGAAAAATACAAAAATGGCATCTTAAACATATTACTTTGAAATGATCATATATCAACATAAATGTCCTTACACAACCATCCTACATTTTGCTATTAATCGTTGTCTGTTTAAATTACATGTATATCTGAGTTTAAGATTTTTTTTTTAGTTTTTTAATTCAAGATATAGTCTTTCATTTTTCATTTTGTTTCATAGTTGATACTAATTTATAATTTATAATACTTGGAGGTAAAAGGATTAGGTTACATGAAAAAAAAACACACACACACATACAGAAAACTTGTTGAAAGGATTACTTAAAGAAAAAGATATAGTATCGGTATTTGAATAATTTGATAATTAAATATATCTCCTAATCCAATTTTTTTTTTTTTTACAGATGAGATTTTAACTTAAAAAAGAGTTAAATATGTTTAGCTTCTATAAATAAAGTAACACTCGTTTTTAGTCTCTAAAAAGCAGTTTATCTTTTTTAGGTCTTTAGTTTATGAAAATATATCATATATAATCCTTATCTTTATAAATGAGGATTGTAGGTTAGCATTTAGCATATATTTGAGAAAGGCTATATTTGAAATATTTTTATAAACGAAATACAAAAGTAGATGATTTATCTTTTACAAATTAAAAAAAAAAAAAATAACTTTTTAATTTCTAAAATAAATTATTTTTTTATTTTAATTCTTTAAAAATTATTTTTTAATTTTAGTCATTTAAAATTCTTTTAATCCCTACTTAAGGACTAAAATACTTTAAATAACTAAAATTAAAAAAATTCTATTTTATAGAGACTAAAAATTATTTAAATCTTAAAAAAATATCATTTTCATAAGATTAAAATCATATAAATATATTTAACTCCTTAGCAAAGTACTCCTACATCCACTATTTATAGCATTACAATCTTTAAAGTTCATATTTATGTTAGTTGCAACAATGATGAAGTCTTTATTAAAGACTTGATCTCAAGCGCATGAAATTCATGCCTCTTACTAATTAATTTAATTTCTTTCATCACATATTTATATATATACATTTTAAGGTAGGCTAATCTACTAAATGTGGAACTTGGAACCTTTTAAAATATTCAAAAGCACAATACTTCCTAAACAAGAATACAAGATAATTATCCATTTTTTTATCAATAAAAAGTTAAAATCTTTTTATTACTAAAAACTCATTATGAAGAAATGATAACTCAATAAAAAAAAATATCAAATTATGATTAAAAAAATCTCTCTGTACTTAACATTTCTAAAATCATCAATGAGTTTGCTTCATATTTTGCTTACATGATTGATTAGCATGATATGTGACATGCTAGAGTAAGAAATTTAAATTTCTCATATATTTTCAAAATACAAAACCTAGGAATAATTAAGTTGCATAATAAACAAATTAGGATGTGTGAAATATGTGCTAAATTAAAAATAACTAAAAAATGTGTCACCATGTGCAACATGAATCTAAATTGTTAGACTTAATTCATACAGATTTAGTATACTTAAAACAATGCATGACTAGAGGAGGTAAAATTTATTTTATAACTTTTATAGATTATTTATTTAGCTACACTAAAATATATCTAATTAGAAATAAATATGAAGTGTTTGTTATGCTTCTTATATATAAAGCTAAGGTAGAAAACCAACTAAACAAGAAAATAAAAAAGGTTAGATCCAATAGAGGAGGTAAGTACACTTTGTCTAATGATTTTTGCGAGAAGAAAAGGATTATACATAAAGTAACCCCACCTTATTCACCAAAGTCAAATAGAGTAGCTAAAACGAAAAATAGGACCCTTAAGGAGATGATGAATGTCATGTTAATTAGTTCCTTAGCACCTAACAACCTTTGGGGAGAAGCTATATTAATAATGTGTTTCTTACAAAATAGGATTTCTCACAAGAAGACTAGTAAAACACCATATGAATTATTGAAAGGTTATCAACCTAACCTAAAGTATCAAGAGTGTGAGGGTGCCTAGCCAAAGTTATGCTAATCAACCCTAAGAAAAGAAAAATAGGCTCTAAGACTTTTGATTGCATGTTTATCGATTATGTAGAACATAGTGCTACTTATAGGTTTCTAGTGTTGAAAAGTGATGTGCTTGATGTCAATACTATAGTAGAGACTAAGAATGTTGAATTCTTTGAGGGTGTGTTCCCTTTGAAATCTAGGAAACCTTAAGAAACCAATAGTGAAAATGTAAGGATAATCCCATTTCAACCCTTAGACATAGTAAGATCATGATTGAGGGCCTAAGGAGATGTAAAAGATAAAGGAAGGAAACATCCTTTGGAGATTATTTATATACCTATCTTGTTGGCAATGACCCTATGACCTTTTCAAAAGCCATTAGTTCTTTAGATGCATCTCTTTAGGAACAATCAATTAAGATAGAGATTGATTCAATTAAGAAAAATAATAAATGAACCTCAATGGACCTACCTCAAGGAGCAAAACCAATAGGGTGTAAGTGGATCTTTAAGAAGTACTACCCTAATGAATAGTATAAGGCTAGATTAGTAGCTAAAAGGTTTACTCAAAAACAAAACGTGGATTTCTTTGACACCTTTTCTTTATGACTAAGATTTCCTCTATTCGAGTTTTGATAGCTTTGGCTTCTACACATAAGTTAGTCACTCACTAGATTGATGTTAAGACAACCTTTTTGAATGGTGACCTAGAGGAAGAGATCTATGTGACTCAACTTGAAGGTTGTGTTATTCCTGGTCAAGAGAACAAAGTGTGCAAACTCTTAAAAATTCTATATGGACTAAAACAAACACCAAACCAATGGCATAAAAATTTAATTGTGATTTGCTTAATGATGAGTTTTCTTACAATGAAATTGATAAATGTGTTTATATGAAATATGAAAACAATGATTGTGTGATTATCTGTGTGTGTGTGGATGACATGTTGATTTTTGGTACTTGTGTTGATTTAGTCCTCAAGATCAAATCCTTTCTTGCTTCTAAACTTGACATGAAAGACATAGGAGAAGCAAATGTTATCCTAGGAGTTAGAATTGTAAGGAAGGGTGATAGTATTCTACTATCCCAAGGGCATTATGTTGAGAAACTTTTTAAGAAGTTTGGTTATTATGACCTTAATCTTGTGAAAACCCCTTATGATGTTAACTCTCAATTGAAGAAAAATAGAGGAGATTCTGTAAATCAAACTCAGTATGCCCAAATCATTAGGAGTCTACTGTACTTAATGAACTTTTCAAGACCAAACATTGTTTATGTAATAATCAAACTAAGTAGATATACTCATAGTTTTAATCAAGACCATTGGGAGGCTCTTGTGAGACTCATGGGATACTTGAGAGGTACCATGAAACATGGTATTAAGTATAGTGGATTTTCCATTGTAATAGAAGGGTACAATGATGCTAACTAGATCTCTTATTCATATGAGACAAAATTCACTAGTGGTTATGTGCATACACTTAGTGGTGGTGCAGTTGCATGGAAATCAACTAAATAAATGATAATTGCAAGATCAAAGTTCGTAGCTTTGGAAATGACTAGTAGTGAGGTTAATTGGTTGAAAAATTTCCTAGCTAACATTCCTTTGGGAATGAAACCAACCCAATTAGTGTCAATGCACTGTAATAACCAATCAGCGATAGCCATAGCCAAAAACAAAACTTTTAATAGGAAAAATAGTCATATACAATTGAGACATGATGTGGTAAAACAACTGTTAAAGGATGGAACAATTTCCATTGACTATGTGGAGTTAAAAGGAAATTTAGTGGATCCTCTAACAAAATCCTTAAGGAAGAAACTAATATATGTAATATCGAGGGGAATGAGACTTATGTCTCTTGAAACAAACAAGTGATGGTAACTCAACCTTTGTAATTAAACATCCCATGAAGAAGGTTCATATGGGTAAAAACGAGTTACTTGTTATTTTTGTTAAATTAGAATTGAAATAATTCTAGTCTATTCCTATGGTGTGAGAAAGTGCTAGATACTACATTAATGATAAGTTAAACTTAAAACTTTTAATAGATTTCATATCCTTTGCAGGTGATGTATGATTTATAATATACACTTGATGAAATCACCTATATGAGTGTTAAATGGGGTAACTTGCATGAGATTGTGGGAAAATCTATCGAACAATTATGAATACTGGGCACGCATATGTCCTATTAGCACAAAACAAAAACAACAAGAATTATGGGAGTGTAATGTGATTGAGAGATCACTAACACATATAAAATATTTTTGGTTCATATAGCTTGCTACACCAACTATGTTGTGTGTTAAGTCTTATCAGTCTAAAATTGGTTCATATAGTTTGTTACACTAGGTCTAACACATTGTATCTTAAACGAGAATCCAAAAGCTTTCTTTTTTTCTTATCTTTTTAAAACCTTTTTTTTAACTTTTTGAAATATGTGAGAGATTATTATCTTTTTTAGTATTCCAAAAGGTTCCAAGTCCCACATTAAATAGTTTAATCTATCTTAAAATGTATATATACAAACATGTGATTAGATAGGTTAAACTAACTAGTGGGAAGCATGAATCTTGAGTGCATGAGATCAAACCTTGTGGGCTTGATGTAGTGTAAATTGTCTTATTCCTCCTTATGTGCGAGAAAACAAGACCATTAAAATTATTTACAAAATGTTTTATTAAATATTTTATAAAAGTGTTTTTTAAAATTATATCTTACCTAAAAATATATGTTTTAACAGCTATGTTTTTTTAACTTGACCTCAATTATGTTTTAAATATTTTTATTATTCAGTTAACTTGTTTGAAGGCATATTTATGTGCTTAAGGAATGTGACTATTAGTGGGTGTAGTGATTGTTACTTTTTTACCTGATGATAGTTATGCAGATTGGTTAGTCGTGAAGGTTCTTTTGTTATGCTCGCAAATTATACAATTCAAAGATTGCTAACAGTAACATAATGAAAACATAGTAAATCCTACTCTTCTTTAGAAATGTTTATGCATGATTAAAATGCCACATGCAATTCCTAAATGACACAAAATTAGCTATTTATACAATATTCATTAAATTAATATATTGACTTTTCTTCTCCATTTAAAATAATTAAATTAGCAAAAAATTATAGTATCAATATCAATTCCTGTGTATGAGACATTTCTTGTTTGAGTAGACGCGTTTTCAAGAGGAGGTGATAATGCCACCAAGGGTTGATTTGAAAGGAACTATTATTGTCCCCATTTATGAAACATCGACAGATAACAAACTTGATAGAATATTGATAAAACATGTAGTAATGCCGGGACAAATGATCAATATACTTAACTAGTTATTATTGACTGCAAGCCTTGATTTCATTTTCAAAGACACTAATCAATGTCCATTGGACAAACAGGTTTTAATTGAGTTAAGGGCATCTCCCATACAAGAAATTAATTTATATTCTTAATTTTCTTATAATAAATACTTTGTTGCCAACTAAGAATTAACACTAATAAGTTGTCACTCCAATAGTATAACTAGAATTCAGTTAGTTCTTAACTTGTTTTTAACAAGACCCATTATATCCCTCCGCTCTAAAATAAACTTGAAAGATTATTTTTTAGCAGTAAAACAACCTTAGGGTTCTTGTTTATATAAGTAATTTCTATAAAAATTCTACAAAAAGTCATTTGCTACAATATTATTTTCAAGTTGCTTAACTTTAAGAAACACCCAATTGAAGTTGCTCTAACATACTGCCTTGCAAACAGTCAACAAGGGTTATGATCAAGGGCTATGTTGTGTTTAAATTTATGAATGAATGAAACATGGTTTTGAGGCTTGAACCCCAACAAATGTGAAAATAATCTCATGACATGTCCAAGCTCGGCTCATAATAAAATTTAAAGAGAATTGCATGAAAACTGCATGCAATCCTACAGAAAATATGGCTATCGCTAAAAGAGAATATATAAATAACATTTTCTCATTTATTTTACTTTCAATTTTTTTATCCCTAAAAAGTTGTTTGACCACATCCCGTTTAGCAGAATGAAGAGAAAGGGACCTTTATTTTCTACAATTTCCACTGCATTTGCAGTTGCAACCAGTCCCCTTAGAAAATTCTCAAGGTAACTCAGCTCAGGACGACTCTAAACTTTTGACGAACTTTTTAGTCTGTCATAAAAAAAGATACAAGTGAGCAAGGAAACACAAATTCAAAGGTTAGAAGTTAAATGAGTTTTTGGGAGTGCATGAAAGAAAAGAAACAGTCAATTCTCATGTTGATATCGGGGCCTAATTTGGATTAACTTCTAGCTTATGAGAATTTTTCAATTGAGATAAGTATTTTTAAAAAAAGAATTAAGCATGTTTTTAGTTCTTATAAATATAGAAATATTTGTTTTTAGTCTTTCTATTTTTAATCATTGACTTTTAATCCTTCATTTAATAAAATGTGTCAAAAATATATCCAGTTATAAATTTTGTTAATGATTTTGGTCACTTTGATGCTAATTATGGATAGATTGACTTTAATTCTGGTAAAGTTGACATTGTTCTCCTTCATCCTATTTTGTTGATGGTAGATTGGTTTATTATTTATTTTAAGTCAAATTCACTTTTGACAAATTTTATAATATAAGAGAACAAAAATCAACAATTCAAAATAAAGGAACTAAAAATGAACATTTTCATATTTAGAGACTAAAGACATGTTTAACCCTTAAAAAAAGGTCTTATCACTTTATAGGTGTTTATGGAAAAGTTAAAAACAAAAAAATCTAGGAACTAAAAACAAAAAGTAGTACATTTTTAGGGATGAAAAAGGTATTATTGAAAAATTTATCCAGTGACTTGTTATTATAATAACGTGGTTTTTGGACTTCTGGAAAGGCTTTTATCACAAATGATGCAAGGAAGAAGTTCCCAAAATGCTATTGAACCAGCTTTCTCCAATACTATTATTAACATCATAGCATGTTGATATTAAATACAGAAATACTGCTTTTTCAAATATGAGGTTTTTTCATCTCTACCCAAACAAACAAGCAAAGCTATAAAAAATAAATTATGAGTCAATGACAGAGGATTGCCAATTCGTCACAGAAAATAAAGGAACAACGGAAATGTAGGGCAGAGTATTCAAATTATACCTGTTCTAAGGTTAGAAACATGATCACATTCCAAGATCCCAGCCGTCCAAAATTTGGGAGGAACCCTTTATAGAAGGCTAAGGGTCCCTGGAAAAAAAACATTAGATTGCATAGGAAAATCAGTTTGGTAAAGGATACACATATACAATGTAACTCCTTATTTGACCAAATTTAAGGCTAAAACATAGAGAAAAGTACAAAATGAGAAAGTATAAATATATGTCAGATAACTAGAAGTGACATAGTATGTTTATTCATCCTGCTATAGTTGGGATTAGACCCAATGCTTACAATTAGATGTGATCAAATGCTGTGAGAATTTTATTCACCATCATAACAACAAAGGATTCACATCACACAGTTAATGGTTGTAACTTGTAACTAAAGCAAAATGGTGTGTTCTTAAGAGAGCCAAAAAGTAACAAAGTAAAGCAACTTACATCATTCTTTAATGTTTTGATAAAACAATCAAGGGTGTTCTTGTAACTAGAGTCTCCCATCATTCTTGACTTAACCTGCATATACACCAGAGTGAAGATAGAACAACAGAATTAGTGGAATGATAAAACTCCACAAGCAAGAAGCTCACTTGATCATGTTGCAACCAAATAAAAAATTGAAATAAAGATTATACACAAGTGCAAAGTTTATTAATTCTAACATTTTCTAATCATCTGGGAATCTTAATTCATCATGGTAGAACTGGGAATATCAAGTGCAAATTTCATATCATATTGAAACAATTATTTATTAATGCACTACATATAAAATGCTGAGGCAATAAAAAATAAAAAGCCAAATCAACAATGGATATTCATTACTAAATTCTAAAACATTACCACATCAACGGGGGAGCCAATACAGACAGCGAAAAACCCTGCCCCAAGACCAGCAAGAAGATGAGTTACAACATTATCAGTGAATCCTGGAATTTTTAAAATAGTCTGCACAAAACAAAACATTGTTAGTTGTTTGCAAATATAAAAATGTTTGCTCTACATTGCTAGCCTCCAGTCACTGTCAAATTACCTGTTTCACTTGATCATAGCTGGCTAATTCAGCAGCATTGATGATACCATTTCTTGCTATATTGGGGCCAAGCCCAGTCCAAAGAGCCCCAACTCCTTCCTGTGTTAGATGTAGGTCAGAATAAAAATAATCACAAACTAAAACGAACCAAATAATCACAAACTAAAAATAATCACAAACTAAAATGAACCAAATAATCACAGACCTTTCTCACAATTGTTGAATAAGCATTTAAAGATCCGGAGTAGCGCCTGGGAACACCGGGAGGTAATTTTCCTTCTGCTTGAAGTCTAACTTTGACAAGATCAGTTGGATTTGCCACTGCAATTGCCACAGCACCTGTTGACAAGACAAATTGAAGGAGTTCATGATTGAGTTATTGCTATGAGTACTTAAATAGGAATACACAAGATCCTCCTAAGAAAAAGTATATAATCCATAGATTAGAAAAGAAACTCATATAACAGCACATATATACAAATTATTCCCACAATTTCCAGCATTGAGATTTACCAGTTGTAAATGCAGCAAGAATTTTCTTTGACAATGGAACATCTCCAACATGGTCTTTCCCCACATAGAAAGCCTTAACCTGTTAACAACCCATGTTATTTAAAACATAAGATAACACATGCAAATAGTATAAAAAAACTAAAATAAATGAACAAATTTCAGCAAGAAGATTCAAAACTCACGGGGTCATATAACCCAATTCTTAAACCTCCATACAAACATTGACGATGTAACCCTGGCACAATGCCCTTCCAGAGTGCTGAAAGACCTTCTTCCCTGGCAATGGTTGCAACTGTTCCCAGCATACCCTTATATTTAGGTAAGGAGACTACATCGCCGGCTACAGCTTGCTTTTGAAGCTGAAGCCTAACTTTGGCAGTGTCCAAAGGAATAGTACACACCTATTTCAATTACAAGAGCTTAATAACAAATCTGACGAAATAACTGCAATTGAGTACTTTGTAAAGCAGTAGATAACAAACAAGTGAACAGGACACAAGATACACACTAAGAAATCAATCATAAATATATAATAAGCCCAAATCAATCCCAAGACAAAAATCAACATATGTAAAGAATACTGTTGCTGTGTAAACCCTCCAATAATGCAAAAGATGTTTCACATTAGAGTATTCAATTTTTCAAGTATGTAAGTAATTGTTTTGTGCTACCAAAGTTCAAATGCATAACAGCTAGATCTGCATGCTGTATTTGGATTACAGGTTAGTAGGAGTGGGGTACAGAATGGGAATGAGGGAAACAAAAACAAGTTCTTTCTTTGGGAGATTAAAAATAAAATGGAAAAGAAACAATTTTTAGAGGTGGAGTGGAGGAAACTCGAGAATAAAAGAGGTCCATTCCATTTTATTACTAATTATCCAAACTGGGGGAAAAATAGCATTGTTACATTCCTTTCCTTCTCACTTGTTTGATTTGGTTACATAAATAACAAAACATCCAGAGTCTATTACAGTTTCCAAGTCAAGCATTTTGTCAGCAGAACATACAAGTCATCAAGGAGGCAACAGTCCTCATCCATCTTGATCCTTGGAAAGAAGAACAAACACCAAGGAATGCATGCCTTTCATCAAGGCACGGCAGTCAAAAACCACCATTGACTAACAAAGATTGTTAATAGAAAGAGATAAATAAACTCAAAGGCAAAGAAAAACGTTCTTGTTTTATTTGTTCAGCACAGCTCTGAAGTTTATGAACATTACACAAAACAACATAAAACCGTAACGCATAAACCAAAAGATCCCTATAATACATTTAACAAAGACTGATCCTGTTTTTGGTTTAGCAGTGAAGGGAGTCATCTAAATGCACGTTCAGTGATGTCTAACATGATTTTGCCAGAAACAAAAAATTATGTTTAGCAGGTTCCCAAACTTATTAAGTACTTCTAGGAAAAGAAGATATGAAGAAAAAACTGAAATAAATTTCTCTATAAGTTAAAATTAGTTTATCCATAAGTTAAAAATTACCATTTAGAAAAATTATATAAGAGAACTTTTACAAATTAGCTTATCAATAAACTAATTTTAGCTCATGCACAAGCTCATTTAATTTTTTCTTCATATCTTCTTTTTCTAGAAGTGCTTCTGGAGAAGTTTATCAAAACACACCCTATATAAAAGTGAAAAAATATAGATTTGCATTGAGATGAAAATTTCGAAAATACAAATTACTTTGAATTCACTTTTAACCAAAAAAATCAATTTTACATAATCACTATTATCCAAAATGAAGTTGGCAAACAATCACACTAATACTGGTAGAAATTGAAAACTGAAAACCATCACTCACTGGAAAATTATACATCACTAAACACAGTTTGACAATAAACACATTCAACAGAATTCCGAGTCCACGGAAACATCCACTTGATCATCCAAGTTAGTACTCTACCACCAATCACAGTTTGTTACACAACAAAGGAAAAAGCACTCAGAACTAAGAACCCACCAAAGTGAGAGTGCAAATCAGATCCATTTCTACTACAACTACACAACAGCAACATGAATGATGAGTCTTTCACAAGATCATGAAAAAATAGAGAATCCCCAGAAACAAAAAATGCCAAAAAAGAGAACCCAGATAGCGTTTAGTGAATGACCTCAGCGAAACATGCAGAGAAGGCACTACTGGCAAAGATTTTGCCGAAGGAGAGGTCGGATTTGGACTTAGAATCTGCCACCATGGTTGTGTGTGTTGGGAAAGAAACCAAAAGGTTGCGTGTGCAAATTTGGTCTTTCCCTTTGATCCCTTTTTGAAAGACTCAAGCTTTGTTCCTCTGCCTGGAAAATGGAAATGTGTTATTGGTTTTTGGTATATGGTTTCTGAATTCTCATTTATTGCCTGGGAAAATTTCCTTAAGCTGGCTTTGTCCACTTGCAAGAATGCAATGCATGTTGCACAGTTGCTTTTATTCCTATTTTTTTGATAAAACAATGTTTTGCAATTTGAATCTCTCTAAGGCTTAGCCAGAGTAGGGGTGAGTTCCAATTTTGGTAAGACCATCTAACCTATAGTATTCACCATGGGTTTAATTGAATTAATAACACTCCATCCATTTATTAAAGGATGAATCAGAAGATTTTTTCATAAAAATTAAGAAAAGTAAATATTTTTTTTTCTGTTTTTATTTATAAAACTTGAATTGAAAGAGGTGTGTTTTTTTAATAAAACTCAATTTATAATATTTCTTCTACTAATTATCTTTATATAAAAATATTCATGACCAATTGTACTGATAAATTATTAAAAAAGAAAAAATATTAATGACAAGAATAGTTTAAAAAAATATAAAATTAGAATATATTTACTGTCAATATATACAGTATATTTGAATTAAATTTTATTAAAACTTTTATTTTAAAATTAATTTCTATAAATTATCCACGTAAAACAACCCATCAAAATGGACATTATTATAAAAAATAATAAATTTACTACACATATCAATATATAATTAAATAATAGTGTGAATTTTTTTATTTTTTAATTTATATAAACTAAAATAATTATCTTAATTTTTAGTTACAATTATTTAATGAGAGTGTTTTTAAT
>JAMLFT010003059.1:0-23160 GCA_026544285.1 Pachyrhizus erosus | reverse complement strand
GGTGAGAGGAACAGAAGGAAGACGTTGGGAAGGGGCGAGGAGCGGCGAGGGAGGGGCAGGGAAAGGGAGAAACTATTTACAATATAACTACCCTAGTTGTAACCAAAATATATATATAAAACTACCCTAGTTATCCAGCATTCAGCAAGGAAATTATATTAAAAAATGTGTCAAAATCTGCAATGCTTATTCCAAGATTAGCAGAAAGAACACCTTGCTGAATAGAGAATAATATTGAGAAGAGTGAGGGGTGCAAAATTTTATCACCTAAACTACAATTTTTTGAGAACTAAATATGCAGGACAAAGATATAAGACCAGAATACAAAGGAGATCACAGAATCTCTGAATTGACCAATGGACCGGTAATCTCGTATAAGAAGTAGGAAAACGCTAATAAATGCAGAACCCCGAAAATGTGCAGCACTGAACTGGAAACACGGAGCATATCATATGTTCAAACCAAAAATTTCTGAAGCTTTCAAGTTCAATTAGAGGGAATTATATTGATGGCCAATATATAAAAACAAAGTAACTCAAAGAATATCAATTTGACTGCCAAGTTAAAATTCGATAAACCACTAACACAAACTACAAAGAACTATTTACTGCATTCATAAGACAGTAAACACAACTATATAGTAAGAAGTTATAAGTAGAGAATAAAAAAGGCAGAGAAGACAACCCAAATGATAGGCTTTGAGTGCTAGCAAAATCTTGAATCTGCTGACGCACGACATCAATTCCTCTATCATCTGATGCATTGAGCTCCAAAATCATATTGTGGTACTGGGAGCCATAGAGTTTGCGTGCCACAGCGAGAATCGTTGATGTTTTGCCAGTGCCAGGGGGGCCATACAATAGAAGATGGGGCAATCTGTTCTCGGTGGTTAGCCTATCAACTACAAAGCAAATTAACAAAGAACAATGAGCAATCTAACAAACACCAAGAATACTCAAATTGCAAATAGATATTGATACAAAAAAAGAAATTCACAAGGTGTGCAACTACAAATGAAAAAATGAAACAGAAAAAGAAAATTAAAAATGTCGGTCCCTCACTAACCAAACTGTACCATCCAACTACTGCAATTCCATCACTTCCATATACCTAAAACCTTATGGCGAGGATAGGAGGGGAAATGATTTTCAAATCGAAGTAACCTAAACTATAATAGTGAAAATTCCTATATTGACCTTCTGAGGAACTGTTTCGGCGAAGGTAAAGAAGAACCTCAATCATAAACCCTAGAGATAAAAGGCGGAGAGAGAGTCATACTGGTATCGACAATGTCACGGTGGGCGGCAACGTCTTCGAGGGACTGAGGGCGATATTTTTCAACCCATGGAATGGCCTTGCCAGCGGCGGGAGGGTTGGCGGCGATGACGACACTTTTGCCCTTGTCAGGCCTCGCTGTGTGAGTGTGATCGTCGCTGTCGATGTCCATGGGATGGGTCGTCTCTGCCATTGTTAGGTGACGATGCTACAACTCTCTCTCTCTATCTCTCTCTCTCTCTCTCAGGCTCAGTGCGTTGTTATTAAGAACTGAAATTAGCATTCACCGCTCGCAAGTCACAGCAGAGCCCAGTGGCGCCAAACACACATTCCAGCGGATTAAGACCTCAGTTGTTAGCGGCGACAGTTTATTTTAAAAAATAATAATTGTTATTATACATATAGAGATTAACAAATATATATGCTAAAATCATAAAATTTTATTTTCAAATCAAAATACTTAAAATAAAATATAAGGAAAATGAAATTTTTGAGACAGTGGATTCAAAATATATAAAAATAGAATACCAGAAAATATATATAAAAATAGAGAAAACAAAATACAAAAACTCATAATATTTATTTATAATCCTATTAAAATCAAGAAATGTATTTACATACCCCTTATGCTTTCTTAAGATAAAGAGAGAAGTACGAAGGAAAGATGTAGAGCAAAATGAAATAGGAGAAAAATAAATGAATAAAAACTAAAAAATAGGATATTTGAATAGAATGAATTAGGAAGATAGTTGAGTTTTCCTTGAAATTGTTTGGTTGGATAAAAGAGTAAAGAGAAAAATAAATAATTTTTTCCTAAAAGTATATGTTTTACTTTTGATATATATAGATTTTGTGAGATAAAGAAAAAATAAATAAAAAGTTACAGGTATAATTTTAAGTAAGTTTCATAAATTATTAATCTTTTATTTTATTTTATCTCTATCAATAAATAATTTTTTTATATTATATTTTTCCTCTTTTCTATTTTTCTCTTCAATTAATATATTAGTATTTTTTTTTTCACTTCTTTCTTAAAATAAACAAAGGATTAATGTAGGTTTATCATTGATTAACAATGTCTTTTTATAGATTAATAAATACATTTACACACCTTCAATGTAGGTTTGTCATTTATTGATAATATTTTTTTTATTTTATCATTCTTTTTTTTATATAAAAAAATGTTTGCATATTATAATTTTGGTTAAATTGTAATTTTTGCCACCCTTTGTTTTTTTTAATCTGCAATATTGTTCTTTTTATTTTTTTCACAATTTCAAAAAATAATAATTTTGGTTTGTTTTTAAATTTGTATATGTTTATTTTTTATTTTAATTAATCAAATTAGTTTTTAATTATTAAAAAAAGTATTTAACCTATTTTGTAAATCCTACAATGCTTAGAAATAGCGATGTCAATTTTACCAAAACCCTATTATTATCCACAAAAATTATTCGCAACGGGTTGGATAAATATTTGCATATAAAGGGATAGAGACAAGATAAGTAATTATCCACAAAATTAAACAAAGACGAGTGTGAATATGAATAATATAGTATCCCAATTTGCACCTATTAATATATATATATATAATGTGTAATTTCATATATGCATGTATTATAAATTTAATTATTTATTATTCTAATTAATAAAATATAATATTAAAGTCAAAAAACTTTAATGCTTGAAGTATATATATAAAGAAATCTATTTTTTTTCACATTTTTGTGCATAATTATAAATTATTATTCACACATGAAAATGATTTAAATTACAAAAGGATAACGAGAGAATTGTCTATTATTAAAACAAAATGATAGAAAATCAATTGGAATAAGTTATAATATAAAAAAAGTGTTAGAATATGTTTTACAAATAATACAAAATAATAGAAGATTTTAATTTATAAATCTGATTATTTTGTAATTTATACAAATACACTTGAAATTGATTTAATTATTATTGTGTTATAGATTAATTTTATAAATTAGATAGTAATATATATTAAATTTATAAATTATATTGTACTATTATATTAAAACAATTAGTTATTTTTCACATAGATTAATCACATAAAATTATATTGGATGAATTATTGTTTTTTTAATTTAGGTGTATAATTTTTTTAATTAATAATTTTTTATTAATTTATTAACTTTACAATAGATAAAACGTGATTAACAGATGCAAATATAAATATATAAATACCCAATTAGTGTGATAATGAAAATTAAAATAATTATCCGCACAAATATGTGGAGAATAATACATTTTTTAAAATCTATCTATGAGAATGAATATTATAGTATCATATCCAAACTCTATCCTTATCATCCATATTTAAAAAATATAGTTTTTATTAAATAATAAAGTTAGTTAAATAATGTTATTTAAATAATCATCTATACTAATATAAATAATGTCATGTCATATATATGTTTTAGAAAAAAAAAATTAAATAATATTGTTTAAAAATAAGCAATGCACCCACGATATAGTTGTTTGGAGTTTACTGTAATTTGAACGTGTATAAATTAATAATAACCTGAAATATCATCTAAATGGAAAGATGTCTTTGAAATTGCGTAAGGTAATTTATCTTAACAATTGACGCGGATTAATTTTAGGTTTAAAATAAAACAAATTACTTTAATTTCGTTGCCAATTCCGCTCTTCTTAGGAGTTGATCGTAATTTGAAAGTGTGAAAAATAATGATCAACCAAAACATCATCCAAATGGAATGATGTCTATGAAACAGAGGAAACAGCCACTAAATGGAAACTGGAAATATATGTTAACTAATAATTCATTGACATATATTTGTATTTCCATTTAGTCGGGTCTGTTATTTGTATTTTTATTTTTGGTTTTCCTTATGAGAAAGCCCTATCGGCAGTATCAACTCTCAACTAAGGAAAAAAATCACAATCGATTGATTTGACTTGGGGAGATCTGTCGTGTATCACAATTGGCAGAGGTCCATCCAATCCGTTGTTTCTCGTTGTCGTAAATCACCACCTTATCTAGTAAAGAGATGTCTGTTAAGAGTAAGAGAAAATGTATTACAATCAAATTAAAAAAAAGAGAAAGTAAAATCATATTTTATACTTTTATTGGTATCCGATATTACTCACCTCCAATTATGTTAGTATTTCCTAGTTCTATTTCAGTGCCATCTAGAATCCCCAAACAGACATTGCCATGTTTCTGGGAAAGGGCAGTATGTTAGACAATAGGCACAT
The DNA here is from genome assembly GCA_026544285.1 of Pachyrhizus erosus. Taxonomy (NCBI): domain Eukaryota; kingdom Viridiplantae; phylum Streptophyta; class Magnoliopsida; order Fabales; family Fabaceae; genus Pachyrhizus; species Pachyrhizus erosus. The sequence goes on along the minus strand of JAMLFT010003059.1, from coordinate 18,642 downwards.
AATTTCTTTTGTTCCTTTCATTAAAGAGAGAGAGAGAGAGAGAGAGATGTAGCTCATAGACTCTTAGTCTTAAAAGGTGCTCACAGTGACAATTAGATAAGCTTCTGGTGGTATCTGCAGCAGCGAATTCTTTGATTTTGTGAAGCTCAGTACGAGGGGCTTAAAATTGCTAGTGACATCATGTAGAGATTTGAAAGTCTTTGGACCCTTCCAACAAAGTGGTAGTGATGGATCATCAGTTGCTCTACTCAACGGCTTCCCCTTTATATCATTAGTTATCTGAATCAGAAATCAAGGATTATTAATTGAATATGGATGGGAGGTGATTATCATAAGCCAAACAATACAATAACAAGGCTCCTTGGATTCTATATCTCACCAGATCAAGAAGAGATTTATGAGCTTGGGAATTGAAGTATGTGTAGGAGCTCCCACTATCAAAGATAAGTTCAAGACCCTTGACAGGAGTAGGCTTTCCATTGAAAAACAGGTCTGCTGGACCTGTTTTGTAGTGTTTTCTGAAACAAAGACTCTGTGTAAAGTTCTCATGAGTAGCAAAGTCTCATAAGGAAGCAAATAATGTATTTTTAACTTACACCGAGGAAGAGGGAGAGGAACTCTGTAATATGGGTGTCCAAACAACTCCAGATTGGGGAATGAGCTTATCTCCAAAGAATAAATAGCTTCCTCCTCTCCCACTTAAGCAGTGGCCCACCACATCGCGAATTAGGCCAAGAGAGTTAAGCTGAGACAGAATGCTTGTCTTGCCATTTCCAAGACCAAGAACCCCTGCTGTGGAAGGTGGTGAACTATGACCAAAATACTTTTGATCAAATCCACATCTGGCATGCAACAGGAAAAAAATATATATTTATAAGAGATTAAAAACTAACATTGTCTCACTGGAACAGAAACAGATTTGAACCTTACAAATATTTCAGCATTATGAATGATCAATTTGAAATTAGTTACCGCAAGCACTGTGAAATAGACGGAGAGAAAACACTCACCCGAAGGCCAGAAAAGGGTGTGCTGAAGATCCGCTAACGAAATTAAGTGTAATATGATCTCGGACTAAGACACCCAGAGATGATCCTTGGTCTGCATACTGAACCTCATAGTCACATTGTCCATTCGGGTCAGCACAGGGATGGCTTGCTGCAGATTGGATTGCAGCACACAAGGGATCCCCGCATTTCACAATGTTGCCGTGTGGTTTATAAAGTCGATCGCGAGGCTAAAGAAACACCCCAATTAAGATGACAAGACAGGTTTGCAATAAATAAGAATAGTTGAGAATGTTGTCAAGTGGAACTTACTAGGGTGCAACCTTTGCATGGTGCATCACACTGAACCCAAGTGAGATCACTACCGGTGTCAATGTCAAGTTCAAAAGGCTTAGGGGGATTGCCAATGGCGAGGTTCACTGAGTAATACCTGCACCCAGAGAAGAGGACGTTACGATCAATTAGCACAGCTCAAGTCAAGATATTAGAAACACTATCTAAAAAAAATCCAAGGCTAGGAAACCTTGGAAGTTTTAGAGAATAATGATGAATGAGAGAGTTGATATGATATGACCTTTAGAAGAAGTAAGGATACATAAAATAAGATAACACACATACCCAAGTGGATATACATTTCCTTTAATCTGGAAAGCAATAGAGGAAGCATGGGACAAAACAGAGATGAGATAAAGGAGGAGCAGAAAGAGGAAAAGCGTCGTGAATGGAATTCCCCTGCCTTTGGTTTTCACATCCATCTTCATAAAAAAGGATTGGTATGGCAATATCAGAGTTGAGAAATGCACTGAAAACACAGAAATGAAACTTGAAAGGGAAGATGATATCTGGTAGACTTGACGCAGAGACTGGCATGTTTTATAGTTAGGGAGAGAAAGCACGCACAGTGGAATGGATTCTCACGCGTCATTACTTTCACATACACTGACTAAGAAAGATATCCCCCAATCCCTGTCCCTCAAATTAGATTACGGCACTTCAATTATTTTTATTTTTATTTTTTTACTCTTTTAAAACAAGATAATAGACTTTAAGGAATAAAACTTAAATTAATCTCCAACTCCTTATATTTATAAAATTAGGTTGTAAATTAGCAAAAACTTATAAGTTAAATGAAGAGTCATAAATTTTGTAAGTTAATTAATTTCATTAAAAGTGTTTCGTAAAATTAATTAATAAGTTTATAAATGTTAAATGATATAAAAACATATATTTAATTATTTGATTTATTTTTAATAATTCATCATCTTAAAATGTAGGTCAAATATTTTTTAATTTTATATAAAAAAGATAAAGATTTAATGTTTTATCTATATTGTTTAAAATTAATTTCTTGATAAATTTATATTGTTTAAAGTCATTTTTATTATTTAAATATTTAAATGATAATACTTTAAATTATAAATAAATATGAAGTGTTATCAGATTTTGATTAATTGTTGACTCAATCATGATATTGAGTCATTAAGTTAGGGTCAATCTAATAAATTACTAGTTGATCCACACAACACAATTTATATTAAAAAATATAATTTTTTTTATATTACTTTTCTTGTAGGACAATACAACTGTCAGAATTTAAAGACAGTAATAAATAAAAGTAAAAAAATAAAATACATACACAATTATGATAAAAAAAATAAAAAAAATAAGATTATCATAAACTATTAATACACACATTTTTAATGATTATTTACATAATTATTACAAAGCTAAAGTAAAATTCACACACACAAAAATTACAAGATTGTCATAATAAACATTTTATAATCACTTTATACTGATTAGGCACCAGCACAAAATGTTCTTTATTCTTATTTGAAATTTTTTAACAAAGGTAAAATTCAAATATAAAAAAAAAAATGTGACTTGTCAAGTTACAGTAACCCATTGCGGGTCAATGGTTCGACACTCAATGAGTCAGATATCTAATGCACTACCAATTCAACATGTGACTAAAATCAGTTAGATGTCTGATTTTTAGGGTAATTGATTGAACCAGTCAATCCAAACCAATTTTGATATTATTGATTATAATAATTTAAAGTTTGAACATTAATTTTATATTAATTTATAGTCTTAATCTTTTTTTAAAAATTGAATGATACAAAAAGAAATGCTAATCAAAGAATTAACGTTGCATTAGAAATATTAAGCGATCGGTTCTTTTTAAATGCATGTTTAATATTATTAACAACAGTTGTAATTATTTGTTAAAAAATTAAAAATTAATTATTTTAAAATTTCATGGGAGAACAATTGTGTAACACAACAGTGATTAAATGAATTATTATAAAACAAGACATTGAAATTACTTTATTTTGAAACTTAAAAAAAATCTTTTTTTTAGTTGTGTAGAAAGTGAAAAAAAGAAAACAAAGTATGCGTATAAAATAATATAAACATCTAAATAAAAAATAGAATATGATATACACGAGGATATTTTTTACTTTTGCATAAAAATAACCCGTCCCCTCCCTTTTATATCTAATATTGAATGGAATAATATATTGGTGTGAGATCCTGATGTAGTATATTTTCTCTCCTCTCTCTTTGTTCCCTAAACAGAGAAAGCATTACACATTTTAGCATTTCTCTCCTCACTCACTTTGTTTATCTTTTTTCTTCTATTTCAACCGAACCATTAGAGTGCGCAGAAGGAAAAAAAATTATGATTAAAAATTATGACTTTTAGAGAACATAAATTCTAAAAATCATGATTTTTAAGTATAATTAAAATATATTTAGTTAGTTGTAAACATTTTAAGAATATTTATGCATGTTTCTTAGAAATCAAAGATTTTCATTATTGATTTTAATAGATTTTTTGTTTTTGGATATATTAGTGTTTTGTTGTAGAAATATCACCTTCAACCCTTCGTTTCTATGGTCAGTCACCCCTATTCCCCCATCCTTCCATGGATCAAATAATGCCAAAGAATTATGTTATGAAATGAAGACCAAAGGTATTGTTCTGTAGTAAATCTTATAACTCAGTGGAGAGATTGAGGAGGCAATAAATTATCTGTGGGAGACGACTGATAAGTAAAGATCAGCTGATTTTATTACATGTAGGACTGTAATAGATGAGGGTTTATCTTTATATAGTGGCTCAGCTTGCCTCAATTTGTTTATAGCTAACTGAAGACAAAACGCATCACCTGCATTGCTATTCCTATGTGCAGAACATGAGGGTTATTACACTAGTATTAACTTGTGTAAAAAGAAAAAAAAAAAAAACTTTTTTAAATGCATGCATAATTTATAGAATATTGTTGTAAATTAAATAAAGTAAGTTTTTAAAAAGCAAGATAAATATTATTTAAAGTATATTTACATTATTAAAATATCTTAACGTAAACTTTGTTTAAAATCTCAAATAACAGAACCTGATTTACTAAAAAAACAAACTAGTATTATAATTTTATAAATATAAATAAAAATATGTGACATAATAATTTCACAAATGAAGTTATATATAATTTTAATTTAAATTATATTATATTAGATTCAAAATTCAATTCAATCAAATTTTTTATTTTTATTTATTTAATTTTATTTTTTGACTCATTTTTACCATTTATATTAAATTCGACCACTTTATGAATAATGTTAGACATACGTTTGTGTATATTCATTGGTCTCTCAAATGACAATTGATAAGGAAGAAGTTTAGTTTTTTGGAAATCTTGGTTTCCTATGTTTAATATCAATTTTAAAAAATAACATTTCTTCAAAAAACTAATGTTTTTTCAAGAATATTCTTTAACCAAGTTTCTACATAATTGTTCTCATGAGAGGGTAAAAATTTAACTTTTTCTATTTTTTTAAAATATCATGTTATTTTTAACTTTCAAAAAAATTATATAAATATATTAAAATATATTCATGACAACCATACATATTTTATTCTTTTTTAAAAATCATATTCTTAAAATTCATAATTTCAAAGAATCATGATTATAAGGCATGAAAATATTTTTCTTATATTAAACACCCCCACGTAGTTTGATAATTTAGAGCATCATCCCTTTTCAGCCAATGTTTACATTTGTAAATGCGTATATTGTAGCTTGTGAAAAAACATAATTATAGTTAGTACAAAGAAAAAGAAGAAACAAAATTATAGTAGATGAAAATATGATTAGATGAAATTGTACCATATATACAGAATTAAATATGCTATCCCAACCATTTACATCCAAACATTCCTTGCCTAACAATTCATTGACAATCTATAACATCATATGTTGCAGGACACCGGTTTGCTAAGATTTCCTCGTGAGAAAGCCCTATCGGCACTCTCAATTAAAGAAAAAAATAACATTAGATTTATTTATGACTTGGAAGATCTATCACAATTGGCAGAGGCCCATCCAATCTGCTGTTTCTCGTTGTCATAAATTACTAACTTATCTTGTAAAGAGATATCTGTCAAGAGCAAAAGAAAATGTATTACAGTCAAATTATCAAATTAAAAAAGAGAGAAAAATAAGACCTCTTCCTCATATTTTATTGGTATATGAAATTTTGCTCACCTCCAATTATGTTAACATTTCCTAGTCCTATTTCAGTGCCATCTAGAATCCCCAAGCAGACATTGCCATGTTTCTGGAAAAGGGCAGTATGTTAGACAAATAGACACATAATTTCTTTTGTTCCTTTCGTTAAAGAGAGAGAGAGAGAGAGAGAGATGTAGCTCATAGACTCATAGTCTTAAAAGGTGCTCACAGTGACAATTAGATAAGCTTCTGGTGGTATCTGCAGCAGCGAATTCTTTGATTTTGTGAAGCTCAGTAGTAGTGGCTTAAAATTGCTAGTGGCATCATATAGAGATTTGAAAGGCTTTGGACCCTTCCAACAAATTGGTAGTGATGGATCCTCAGTTGCTCTACTCAATGGCTTTCCCCTTAAATCATTAGTTACCTGAATCACAGATCAAAGATTACTAACTGAAGATGGGAGGTGATTATCATTGGCCAAACAATACAATAACAAGGCTCTTTGGATTCCATATCTCACCAGATTAACAAGTGCTTTATGAGCTTGGGAATTGAAGTATGTGTAGGAGCTCCCACTATCAAAGATAAGTTCAAGACCCTTGATAGAAGTAGGCTTTCTATCGAAAAACAGATCTGCTGGACCCGTTTTATAGTGTTGTCTGAAACAAAGATTTTGTGTAAGTTCTTATAGGTAGCAATATCTCATAAGGAAACAAATAGCATCAATTTTAACACTTACACCGAGGAAGAGGAAGAGGAACTCTGTAATATGGGTGTCCAAACAACTCCAGACTGGGGAATGAGCTTATCTCCAAAGAATAAAAAGCCTCCTCCTCTCCCACTTAAGCAGTGGCCCACCACATTGCGAATTAGGCCAAGAGAGTTAAGCTGGGATAGAATACTTGTCTTGCCATTTCCAAGCCCAAGAACTCCTGCTGTGGAAGGTGGGGGATTATGACCAGCATGCTTTTGATCATATCCACATCTAGCAGACAACAGACAAAGGAAATCTTGATTATTTAGGAAGGTGAACAGTTGTAGTTTTAACAAAAGACAAGATAACATGTTTATGATAAATAGGATTGAATATAGTTTTAGTCTTTAAAAAAAATCATTTTCTTTTGGTTCCCCATTTATGAAAAAAGTATCGTATAAATGAGGGATCAAAAACCTTCTGTGAAGGACAATGACATATCTGACATATTTTTATAAATGAATGATTAAAAGAAACGATTAATTTCTAAGAGATTAAAAACAAATATTGTTCTATATAAAAACATATTTAAGCTTTAAAAATATTTCTACATTATCAATAATCAATTTGAAATTAGTAAATCAACCAGTGGGGAAATAGATGGAGAGAACGCTCACCCAAAGGCCAGAATAGGGCGTGCTAAAGATCCGTTAGTGAATTTAAGTGGAATGTTATCTCGTACTAACACACCGAGAGATGATCCTTGGTCTGCATACTCAACCTCATAGTCACATTGCCCATTTGCTACAACACAGGGAGTTCCTGAATGGACTCCAGGACACAAAGGATCCACACATTTCACAAGGTTGCCATGGGGTTTATAAAGCCGATTGCGAGGCTAAAAAAACACCAATTAAGGAAATGAGCATCATCATCATTATAAGTTGAATGGTTAGTAATATAACTAAGGAAATGAGCATCATCATCATTATAAGATGAATAGTTAGTAATATAACTAAGTACTTGAGAATGATGTCAACTGAAACTTACCATGGTGCAGCCTTTACATGGTGCATCACACTGAACCCAAGTGAGATCACTTCCGGTGTCAATGTCAAGTTCATAAACCTTGGGGGGATTGCCAATGGCAAGGTTCACCGTGTAATACCTGCACATGAAGGATGAATTCATTCACTTTTAGAAAACCAACCATCATGTTACTATTAACAAGATCGGTCAAAGGTTCTTAAAAAAAAAAGATTGATCAAAGGAAAAAATTACGCAAGGGGGGTGGGGTTATAAAACTACTTTTTTGTGTGATTCTTCTTTCTCTAAAAAATATTAAGAAATTCAATGGAAGGATCACTCGATGAGAATCGTATTAATTCGATACAAACGAGGATAATTCTGAAACTTCCTACGAAATTAAAAGAACTGGTCAGAATAAAATGGCCGAGCCGAGTATTCAAAGGGATCAGAAAAATACTTCCTTTATTTCTTTATTTATTTAATGTAGAGATTCAAAGAGGACGTTACAAACAATTAGCAAAGCTCAAATCATGAACGATCAACACACGAGGATCAAGAAAGTAGTGAGAATTTTGGTAATTTACATGAAATTCTGAGTTCAAATTTAGATGTCATTGTATAAAAAAAATCATGACAACCAAAGTTCAAAACTTTCCAATAAAAAGAAAGGTTGGAGCGAAGAAAACCTTGAAAGTTTTGGAGAATAATTAAAAATTAAAGAGTTGGTATGAGTTAAAGAAGAAGCTTGTAGAAGAACTCAGAGGATACATAAGATAAGATAACATACATACCCAAGTGGATATACATTTCCTTTAATTTGGAAAGCAATAGAGGAAGGAAGGGACGAAGCAGAGCTTGAGGGTGTTGGCTTCTTGGAGTTGAGAAGGTGATCGGTTTCAGAGAAAGAAGTTGAGAAAATGGCAGAAAGGAGCAGAAAGAGTAAAAGCATCGTCAAAGGAATTCCCCTGCAGCTGCTTCTCACACCCATCTTCGGAAGAAGAGATTGGTATCTCAAAATCAGAATTGAGAATAGTGATGGAAGAAATTTGGACACTTAAAGCAGAGAGAGGACTCTGACTAAAGCGTGTCTGCGTGTTGATGGACAGAGAGAGAAAACACGCACAATGGAAGGGAATCTCTCACGTCCTACTACGACTATTAAGGTTATCATCAAAATTACTCCATATCTTTTTCCTTTAAAATAAAATATTAAACAAATAAGTCTTATTAAAATTTGTGAGTAATTGTAAAAATTAAAGTAACAAAATCTTAAAAAAAATGTTAAGCAACATATTTTCTTAAATATTTTAATACATTTTTATAAAACTTCCTTAAAAGTTATTTTAAAGATGATTTTTGATGCTACAATTTTTTATTAGTGACAATGTACACAATAATTAAACTCATTATGAAATTATTAAAATCTTAATAATTAACTTTTAATTAATGATCATAATTTTATTTTACCTTTTTAATATATTTCTCTAATTTTAAATGGATTAAATCCTTTTTTATATTCATAAACTGATGTTGCTAGGATATTATAATTTTTTTAATATGTGGTGGACCAATGGTTAGTTTAGTTGATAAGTATTTGAAATTTATTAACTAAATTAAAGAATGTAACAATTGAATAAAGGACAAAATTTAGGTGTTCGTATATAAATATGTTTTATACTATTTTTTTAATAAAAATGCAACACGTTATTGTACATATTATATTTTCGTTGATGAATTATTATGCTTGTTGTGTTTTAATTGAAAAAATAATAACACAAAAATATCTTTAAAATAGCACATATGATACCTTTGTATTATTATATTATTGCCTTTGAAAAATTCAGAAGAAAAGTTTGGTATTCATTTATCATAATGATACCTTTGTAAAATTAGATTTGAAACTTCGAAGTGGAAAGGGACGAAAGGATTTGGAAGTTTCGTTTGGAATATAAACGCGGATTGGTTTATGCGTCTTTCCAAGACGTTCACAGAAAATCCTAAAACTCAACATTTGCCTCTCAAGGTAATTTTGACTGAAAATCAATGCTCGTGCTTCTTAATTTAAAGAAATGCTATACAGAGAGGTTTCGGATTATACAGTAAAAATTTTAAATGAAAAAAATTAATGTCTTATTATATTATTTTTTTTAATAAGTCTTATTATATTAGTAAATGATAATCTATTTAATCTATTTATTTATTAATTAATGTATTGTAAAAAAAATGTCCTGAATTGATATACGGTGGTGACCGGTGAAGTTGTTTCTCACAACATGGCATCTGTTACTTACTCTGTTCACATTCTATTTTTATTGCATGATAGCGATATATTTTTGGGTTAAATTTGTTTTTAGTTTTTAAATCAAAATTTATTATTTTAGTTTCTCAAATTTATGATTTTTTTTCTAACTAATTTTTAGTGATTTAAATGCATAATTTATGATAATTTTTACTATAGGAAGGATTTAAAAAAATATTTAGCAAATTTAAAGGGTAAAAAATATGCATCCTTTCCAATTTAAAAAATTAAAATATATTTTAACCTATATTATTTTGCATTATATTTTTATTCATCACTCAGAATATTCAAATCAAAGCATTACAGGAGTAGGTCTCCGGGCACATTCCTTCCATTTGCATTCTCTTCTTTAAAGTATACAGAAATGCTGTATAGTAATTAAAAAAATAAAGAAAGGTATTCGTGATTTAAAAAACGCTGCACAAAGAATTTTTGTAAAGATATTGAATTAATATATAAGAAGTTAATGATATTGTATGAACTACTAATTGATTAATCGATAGTAAAGTTAATCTCTATCTTTCATTCATAAAATTATAAATATTTAATATAGAGCTACAATAAATAAAAGTAAAATAAAGAAAAGAAAATATCACTTAAGCAAGATAATTATCTTTTTAATAAATTATGAATATAAAATTATGGGTAATCTTATATATACGAGTTCATGAATCATGATCAGTTCAGCAGGTTAATAAAATTATGGGTAATCTTATATACAAATTTTCTCGATGAAATTTAGGTAGATTTTAAAATTCAACAACTTTGAAAATAGCAGGTTTAAGTCCACTAAAAAATAATAATAAAGTTGAGGAAAGTTACCAAAAAAACCCTCTCCAATTCCTAATAACGGATGATGCTAATAAAAGACAGTTGAAAAACCGACCCAAATTTGGTTCACCGTGTATTTACCTGTCTGTGACAGTTGCATCTTATCTTCCCCGTTCTTTCTTTTTTCTCTCTCATGATGGACATTACCTGCATGTTTTGCATAGACTCCATACGTGGCCTTTGCAAAGCATACAAATCCTTTATCGAAAGATGGTTTCGTCGTAACAAGAAATCCTCATCATCCTCACAACGCCAGAACCAAACACAACAGGTAGTATATACAATCTAGAAACACTCCTATTCTTCATCCAAAACTTTTCTAATTCGGTTCGTCAAAATGTCAAAGTAGGTACATATTCTGACTACTAGGTTGTTAAATCATATCATTATCTGTTAACAAAAATGTGGTTATTAAAAATCAATTTTGAGAATGGCCTTTTCCATTCAATGTCGAGAATGGCTTTTTCTACATGCTTGCATGAATGCACATACTAGTTAGGTAATTTGAAAAATCAAATAAATGTCTTCTCCTGATATTCCTTACATCAGGAACCTATTAAAGATTACAAAACCACGAATGGAATTCACTGCTTCAGTTTGAATGGAGATGACACGAGAAGCAATAATGATGATCATCCAATGAGTTCCATAGGATGTTGTTTATGTAGGAATAGAAGCTTAGATAATTCTTCGTCTTTTTCTTCCATGAATTCTGGGTCTAGAAATGCAAGCAGAAAGATTAATCAACCCTCAAGCAAGAGCTACGATTTTATGCCTACCCCTTCTTCTTCATGGAACAGAAGCAGCAGTTTCAGAATGCCTCCTCATCTGCCCTCACGGAATGCCAGCCTCAGGAGAGACACTCCAATCATGTATTCCAATTCATCTGGGATGCTGAAACCCCCACCAATTGAGAAAAAGCTTGAATGCACTCTCGAAGACTTATGTTATGGATGCAAGAAAAAGATCATGATCTCAAGGGATGTCCTCACAGATACAGGGTTCGCATCCATCCTTTCTTGTCATTCATTCATTACTTTTCCTTGTTCCTTTCTTCTTTCAGATTTTCATACTTAAATGTGAGTGTGTCAATATATGCCAACACATGTAGAGAGTGTTCTGTTAATATTACTATCGTTGCCTTAGGAAAGCATATTAGCTGGGTTAACTTTGAGAATATATTAATAGATCTAAAGTTGTAGTTTGCTAATATGCATATAATAACAAAAATTAAATGCTAGTCATTAGATTTGTTTTTGTTGCATAGTCTTTGTCTAACGAAATTTGAATTGTTAGTATAAACTTTATGAATCTATCCATTATGAAATGGTGATGGTATGTATCAATTTGTTTGTCTATTGATATGTATCATGTGTTTCATGTTGTTAGTATCATGAGTCGTTGCCGGAGTAAACTTATAATATTTGACACAGACTATATATAATATCAAGAGTAAATATAAAGACTAACATTTCTTTATGTGAGAGCATATCTGATAAGAGTGTGTGAGAGGAACAAATCATAACCATCTAATTCAAATGGATGGTTGAGGTTAAAATTAATTAAAATCATTTTGATTATCCATGAATGGTTGTATGACCAACATTAACTCTTCTCACCTCACAGGTTGTCAGTAGATATGTCTTCTATGTATATATGTGTATATGTATTGGAGTATATATGCAACCTCAGGATTTCCACAACTACGTATTTAGCAAAAGCTTAATGAATATGCTTGGTATTTGTTGTATACAGGGGTATAGTTCAAGAGGAAGAACTGCTAACGATAAATGTGCAGCCTGGATGGATGAAAGGAACAAAGATTAGATTTGAAGGAAAAGGGAATGAGAGACCAGGTGCATACCGAGAAGATATAATATTTATCATCTCAGAGAAAAGACACCAGTTATTTAGAAGAGAAGGGGATGATTTGGATTTGAGCGTAGAAATTCCCTTGGTAAAGGCACTTACTGGGTGTACAATAGTAGTCCCACTATTGGGTGGTGAGCACATGAATTTGACACTTGACAATATCATACATCCTGGCTATGAGAAGATCATCCCTGGCCAAGGTATGCCCATCTCCAGAGAACCAGGGAAGAGAGGAAACTTGAAAATTACATTTCTAGTTGAGTTTCCAAAACAACTCAAAGGTAATCAAAGATCCGAGGTTGTTCGTATTTTACAGAATTCTGGACTGTCAAAATCATTTTAGATTTTAGATCCTCATGAGTAATCTATGATGCCTTTTCTTTCTTTCATTCTTTCATTTTTTTTATTACTGAGTAGATTAAATTTCTCAATGTTTGCGGCACCATAAGTCCTAAAAGCAAAAAAATGCTTCCTAGTTGGCGAAATTAAAAACTTTAGGATGGAAAATCTAGCACATATTGGCTTAACTCGAAGGTTAAACAAATCCTTGCATTATTGTAATCTTGGCAGAATAAGAATCGCGGCACAGTACACAATTAAAAAATTATGTATTGGAAGTTCACTTTACTAATCACTCGACAGAAACAACTCTTTGTTAGAGCTACTTTATTTGCTATTGTATAAAATTTGTGAGGATGGTATCTGCAAAATCCCGTGCTAGGCTATTCAGCGCCTTAGATACAGATATCATCCTTTTTGGTAACCATGTCTCAAGAAAGGATAGACACCGACAAAACTCGAATTGAATTTCAATATTAATAATACAGACCTCCAAAAGGAAAAAAACAAATTAAGTACTCTGAGGTAATATTATCAAAGGTTCAATTTGATGGCGTGCCTAGACCATCATATGTTATGGTTTTAGTTACCTGGTAAAAGATACATCAATACTCAATAGCACCTAGATTTCATGACAATATATACTCACGAACATCCAAACTGGGTAAGAATTGTACCAACTACATGACCACACCAGAGCTTCATTGGTTTCACTTTTGTTGTGTGAGGGTGTGGCCTACTAGGAAACACCGACATCTTTACTGAATGGTTAATATTATATTCTATTCAATATTATATGAAAATAATAAAGCTTAACAATTTTATTATTAAAATATGAATTATATAAATTTTAATTCTCAATTTATATATATAAATGATGTTGCAATGGCTTATATTTTGGACATTAGCCGTGTTTCAGTTTTAGTATTTATGTCGAATTTGATGTGTGTGTTAAAGTTAGTGTTTCATAGGTGACCTAAACATAAAGATTCTTGAAATGTATCAAAGTTGAAGATATTTTCATGAGAAACTATATAAAGGAGAAGAATGATGCATTGTGTTATTAGGCGTGAGTGAGCATGCCTTGTCCTCTGAACTTATGTTGCACCATTTTAGATAGTTTGCCATTAGGTATGGTCATATCATACACCTTATCAAAAGAGACCTTCTGATATATCATCGAAAGCGATCTTTTGTTCTTATAAGAATAGCTAACCAATCTTGTAATTGATTTAGACTTCCATTTAGACGTATGTGTTGGTAAACGGTAAGCCTTATTATTTGTATCTTGGATCAATATATTAGTACATGGAAAAGAGATAATGAGGAAATAAGAAAAAGCTTTTCATTTTGCGAGTCTCCTTGTGAGAGAAAGTCAATAAAGCAGGTTTCCTTCAAGAATTGAAGGTTTCTTCTTTTACAAGAAAAAGACTTCTAAGAGGACTTTTGTGTACATTCACAATCTTTGAACATTATTTTTTGACTGATGAACATTTTATTGAATCATCGTAGAATTTTGATGTTGCGTATAGATGTAGTCCATACTGGGTTAGCCACTAGAATTTGTGACTTGATATTGTCTCCCTTATCTTGTTTATATCTAATTGACTCAATTTATCATTTTTATTTTCTGAAAAGTGTGAGTTTGTATCTAATTGACTTGTAAGTTTTCACTTTATAAATCAAAATTCCATTATACTTTTCAAAACTCCATGTATCCAATCGGCTCAAGAGTCATTTACTTTTTTTAAAATAATAAAACTATATATATATATTTAGTTGACTCACATATTTCTATGTTTGCTATTCAAAATCGTGACTTCATATCTAATTGATTCACGAGTTATTATAGTACATGTATGTGTTAAAGTTGAGTTGTCTCAACATAATTTTAATTTTTCCTAATTAAATAGAATTAGTGCTTCACTTCGTTGTAAAATTTTAAATTGGATGAGGGAGTGCTATACAATTTTTGTTCTGGCAGAATGTATGTAGTTTTCTTGGTGAAGTAATGGGGCTAAATTGGTAAAAGCCCAAAAAAGTCAAAACGAACCGCCCCCTTAAACAAGATAGGAGGAATCGTGGAAATGTCTAAAGTGTTAATAAGAAATGATAGGCGTTAACAAAACACAAACACAGCCTTCAATTCCAATATTAATTACGCTGTGCTCTTCAAAATACTTGTCACGGACTCAGCACTACCATTACCATGAGAGACCAAAACTGATAGCAAAATCTGGATTATGTATTTATGACATACACAAGAGCATGCCTTATCCTTCAGTGAAAGGCATGTTAATACATATATACACAGTATCACAACCTGCATAGCCTCTAAAAGTCATTAGCTACATTACAACCCCAAGACATCTAACACAATCACGAAGAAAAGTAGCAATGATTATTTTGCTTTTTCAAGTGCAAGCCTCGCTTATTGGTTTTCTTTTAAAAAAACAATAATATAACTACACAGCATGATAAAAGACCAAAAAAAAAAAAAAAAACAGAACTAAAGATCCACTAACAACAGCTAGATTTGAAAACAAATTAATCTTAGGACCATCCGAAAAGAGCACGAATTATGCCAAGGATACCACCACTGATGAGAGCCTTCATCAATCTCAGTTCTGTATCCGTGTATGGTGGGTACCTTATTGATGCATCACCAGCAAAACTGCGATAAAGAACTGCTTTCTTGCGTGTAAATGCATCAAAGGAGAACTTCCCATGGTATGCACCCATTCCACTCTCCCCAATTCCCCCAAATGGTAAAGTATCAACCACAAGCTGCACCAGGAAAAGGAAAATACAGATGATAAATGCTCAGAATTTTAATTGATAGTTTGATACAAAACAGAAAATAAGCAATATAGAATAACAAGCTATATCTATAGATGTAGAAAAAGTTTTAAAAATGAATCATAATCTATGACCAGACCATCCAGCACAATTTGAAGAAATTCATAAAATTCAACACGAATCAACAGAAGCAGAGACATGATTGCACACACAGACACATGGACCATGCACATATGAAAAAAAGCACCTCTTCTCTATCCCGAGAGAGAAACTGAAATACGTATACATTCAAAAATGATTTTCTCAACATTAACACAAAACTATCTATCCATTCAAGTTTACAGCTATGCTAGGAAAAAAATGATTTCATAGTAACAAGCTGTCAACAATCCAAACTTCGAAGCTGATTAGGACCTTCAATGCTGTTCAGTTAATCACATATAAAGGCACGCACAAACTCATGCATATTCATGAAATTTATTTAAAAGAACAAATATTACATTTAAGGCAGAGTCATTGACAAGCAAACCCCCGGCAGAAACATTCTTTACACCTATTTCCATGCCAGTTTAACGTTTAGCTTAAAACTTTCGCAAATGTCCACAAAATGGCTAGCATGTAAGTAATATATAATCAAATTGAAATTTTCCCCGATATTTTACAAGTTGAGATTTGTGACTCTTATCACGCGTGAAGAAGCACATATCAATTACTCTTGCAGCTTAAAAACAAATTGAAAAACTATGTGAAAACTGTTCATATTAGACTATGGGTAAAGCAATCAAAGAACTCAAATGAAATTTGAAAAATAAAATATCATACAAATAGTTAATTATGTGTCTTTTTTATACCGTGATGACGGGAAGCAATGGAACAAATATCTCCTCGCCCATTATTGAAGAATCTTGCGGCACATCCAATAAAATAGTGGGAGAAAAGGCCAAAGTCAATATCCATTGCATTTCTTTAATGAAGTTAAATTTAATTACAAACAGATCAAGGGAGCTTACAATTTCTTTTCATCCTTTTCACCACCATAAACAATGTTGCCAACGGGTTGGACAAGCGAGCAAAGTGATTGGAACTCACAATTCGAGACAAATCTTCTGATTCCAACGGGTTCTTTCCATAAAAGTTCTCCAATTCAGTCTTTAGGGCATCTAACTAGAAATAGAAGGCATCAAACAATAAATAAACCAAGAAATGGATTCAGAACTCCAATTGCTCAGGGAAAATTTCATACCAACTTGGGAGCATAGTCTTTTGTTGTAATAACATAATCGGGAGAAATGCAGGCTTGTCCATTGTTCAATCCCCACTTGCCAGCAATTATTCGTCTAGCTGTGACCTGTCAATACATGTTGACTTAAGAACGAGTTTGAAAGAGATTAAGGTAATGGCAAGTAATTGGGAAAACAAAAGGCTCAGGCAATAGTGGTACCTGCAAATTGGTATTTGAATCAACAACAACCGGAGATTTTCCACCAACTCCAGCACAACTGGTGTAAGGTGTTTTGCAGCAGCAGTCATCACTATTTTTCCCACTCTTCCATTACCTAACAATCCAAGAATTATTCATGTAAAATGTGTACATAACTTATTCTGAGACGAAAATTTTATTCTCATGCTATTTTATGTTCAAATTATGTATTTATTTAGTTATATGAGCAGGGGTTTCAAAATTATAAAGAAAAACTATATTTGTGAACATGGTATACTAGATTAATTTTATCCTTTTTTTACTTTATTTTTTTTATGTTTTGTTTTTTTAAAATAAATATCATTTTTTTTTTGTTATTTTCTCTTCAAGAGATCTATTACTTGAGTTGTCTCAGCTCAAAACAATTTCTTTATTTTATTTCAAACATTTCAATTATGATCTTAATTGAGAAATAATTTTAGTTTTTCTTAAATTTGATCATCGTGAGCAAAAGTTTAGTTATTTTTTTATTTTATTTTTTACTTTTACTATTTTTTTTATTTTTGGCCATTTGAACCAATATTAAAAAAGAAAAAGAAGAAAAAAATTGAATAATAAATAAATAATGGATAAATGCATTGAACCTTAGACACATTTATAGAAAGATAAAAAGAAAATAATTGCTAAACATGACTCCAATTGGTGAATGTATCCTCTTTTTTTTTTAGTGTAAATGACAAAAGAGAATAACATAATTGACTAGAAGATAAGGATTTTGAGCAAGTGAATGACAAAAGCTTATTATTGACTTAGGAAACTCAAGATAAATAAGAGAAGACACTCTCAAATATAAAAAAGAATTTCACTTGATTCTTGGATGTAAATAACAATGAGAAATATCTTATATATATTAATTCTACAATAGTATTTTTCTCCTTAAAGAAGATGAAATTTATGGAGAAATTATAACAAAAATAGAAGTTACAAGACAATCCTATTATGGTGCGTCAATGAGTTGCTTGTAACTCCTATAATGATTAACAATTATTCATGGTATTTGTGATCTTTCATAATAACCATTGTAACAATTCATGGTCCTTCATCATCCTGTATCATCCAGCTCAAGTTAGATAAAACTTGCTTTTGAGTTAAGATTTTCATAATCTTGGTATGACTTTTGAATAGTCTCAAAATTGATAACTTCCATTTAGAGACTAGAAAGTAGGGTATGGCAATGGTTGAATCGATATTTGCTCTATCTTAAGGAGTAAGCATTTATATGACCATCATACAAGGTGCATCAATCATATTACTAAGGTTTTCCAAGAAGAAGATAACATACATCCATAGGAACAACATCAAACTATACCTTGTTTCTTGCTAATTGGAAAAGACACAAGATAATGTTTATGTAAAGCAAGTAGAAAACACAAGGGGGGTTGAATTATGTTTTAAAACTTTCTGGTAAAAATTTCATTAAAACACTAAAGATTATATCATCTAATTTTTTTAAGATAAAAAATATAATTCATAAAGTAAGGCAAATGATTTGTAAAATGCTTGTTTGAAAGAATACCAATTCACCCAATTAGTCCAAAAGAATTAAAAAAAAAAAACACACCAAAATTTTTTATATTGATTCACCTCTACCATTGAGGCTACATTTAGTTCTTGATAAACAATAAATACAAATATTCTTTTTCATAGGTCACTTATGACTTTTACAACTAGTAGTATTTTTGTAGTTTCTTCAAGTTATTATAACCAAGTATTCATTTTCAAACCACTTCTGCCTTAACTTTTCAAAGTTATGAGGTAAAAGGCACAAGTGACTA
>JAMLFT010003058.1:0-23160 GCA_026544285.1 Pachyrhizus erosus | reverse complement strand
AAATAATAATATTAAATAATGTAATTCTTATTTTAAATATTAATATTAACAATCTAGTTATTTATCACATCCTTTGAAAATATGTTAATATAATTATGTATAATTTTTTTCGAGTAAATTATGTTTTTAAATTTTTATAAATTTAAAATAGTTAATATTAAATTAAATATTAAAAGATTTAAAAACATAACTTGATAAAAAAAATTATACATAATTTGACTGTTTTTATAGACTTTTTAATGACATGAGAAATAACGGAATTCTCAAATTATTGGTATGTCAAAATTTAAAAAATAATAGACATTAAAATCAAAATATTATTTAATATTAGAAATTAAATAAAAAAACTTTAAAAGATTAATATTAATTTTAAAAAAAAATCATAATAAAAAATATTATTTTTTAAAAGTCTAATTTTATATTTAAATATTTTTTTTATTTTGGTTATGAATTCTTCACTTTTTATTTACAATATGATTTTCCTAATTAACCACATAAATTGTCATTAATTTTAATCTTGAGACAAAAATTTAAAAATTTAGATAAAATGATATATTACTAAAGTAAAAGAGTCTTGCAAGCGCTGGTTAATTTTTTTTTAATTTTTTATTAAAAATTATATGAAAATTTATTTTAAAATTATAAAAAAACATTACGCATTTTAATATAATTTTTTTATCTCTTTAATAAATGTCCTAAGTGCACTTATTAACTTTTGTCAAAGCAAAGAATGAACCAACAATACTCACAAGATGAGTAGTTGTGCTTTAAGCACACTTGATCTAATGTCTAAAAATTAGTCTTTGACAATTGCTTAGTCTTTTTTTTATACATTTAAAAAAATAAAAACGTCACATTTTAAATTTGTTTAGCACAATAAAATTAATTTGAATATGTGCTTTTTACTTAAAAAGTCAACTAGAAAATCACATACAAAATGGATATAAAGAGGCACGTCTACTCAACATAGGACCGATGACTGTTTCATTTTTTATTTTGAAAAAAACATTTGAATGAGAAAATGGAGTTACTTAAGACTTCCTCAGAAGTAATTAAATTCCTTGTTTATTGTATTTTGTTTGTGAAGCCAGAGTAATCAATTATGAGAAATATACTTGTAGCTGTTGGATGCGTATATCTTCCACTATTACATTGTAAAATGTTCTGCACTTAACTCACAATGTTTAATATCTACAATACAATCAGTCGACTTTAGCATATCAGATCCCCCAACATTCGGAAAATCACCTTATTAATTCCTCAAATAAAATGTCGTCAAAATCTCTGGCTATGAGCACTACACATAATGTTTTTATTTTGAGCACCTACTTTATTATATATTCCTTTCTTTCATGTGTAACGAACGGGACCATGTGCGTCTCTACCAGAGAGAATAAAAGGAACGGCAAGAGAAACAACACTACATGCTTCTTTATGCCTTATGTATATAATAATAATAAATAAATACATGTGAAGTCAGTGTAATTTCTTTTTTTTACACTATACAGTAATTCGGTTGTAATTATATATATAATAAATTTTATTGTTTTATAATAATTATTTAAAAAATGGTGATTTTTTTATTGGTCTGCTGACATTATAAAAATGTACACATGTATATTAAACTCCTTTTTTTTTTTCACCTCGACAGAAAAATAAAAAATAGCTAAGAACAATTAAAGGATTGAACTTTACAATCTGTGGACAGAGATACAGATGGAGTACCATTTGGTCCGCGTTTGAAGCTCTAAAAAAATGGGTATCTGAAGCTGATTATGGTGTCAACTGGCAACTTTTCAACGCAAAGGTGGAGATCTGATATTTTGGATCAAAAACCATAAATGTTGTAACGTGTATTTGTCTTATAGTTCGTGGCAAAACACGCTATCTCAACATGCTATCGACCAGCCAACTCACAACTTGCCGCCATTTTATTTATTAATTGTTTTTAAAGAGAAAGGAATTAAAAAGATTTGTTACTAATAACTATGATATTTGGGTCAAAACACATGAAGCATTAATTAAATTCATAATGCCTTCCTTAGTACACGGATAAGAATAGATTATTATTTGTGTGGATAAAAAATATTGTTAGGAGAACAATATATTTCAGTTATCTATATGCATGCCTAGAAAGAATTAATCTTTATTTGTTGACCATAGGGTCATAAAAAGTCAAGAATTAATCTTGGTCAACCACTTTGTAGTTTTCTTGATGAGATTGTTTTTACTTTGAGAGAACAGGTGAAAGCGTGATTGCTGAAAAATTCGTTCCTTTTTCTGTTTTTGGGTACTATTGCTGAAAAATTTAGTAATAATAGAAGAGTCGCCTCCCAAAATAAGTTTCCTAGTACCAAGGCTATAGGGAAGCTCAAGGTTCTTTAGCACTCTCCCGTCCCCAGAGCTCAACTAAGTAGGCAAGTGACCAATGTTATAACAAAAATGTTGGTAGGGTGCAATGACCGTCATCTCTTCTAGTTATTCCATCGCATTTCGCTAGGCCAGGGTTGCCTTTAGAGCCTTCGTCCGTGTTTAACTTATATGATGGAAGAAACGTCCACCTGATATAAGAAAGGGTGCCAGAAATTCCCTTGTATCAGCATACTTACTCTTGGTGCTTTCCTTGATTTCAGTTGCCAAGTCAAGGATTGTGAGCAGTTTTATAATGTGTTCTACATAATGGGTCCTTTGCTTCTTTTTTATTTTTCAATTTCATTGGAAATTCCCACAACTTTGGAATGTTGCATCAAGAAATTTGCCATAGGACCCGAACACCGAATGAGCTAGAGTGATTCTTCCAACCATTGTTATGCATTGTCTCTTTCATCCAGCAAGCTAGTTCTCCAACTTTGGAAGGGTGCCTCTGAAGGTTTCCTTTTTCTTTTCATCCAGATAAGGGAGTAATCTCAGGTATTTGCCTAGACCTGTTGCCACCAAGTATCGAGTGATGAGGTCTCGAGTCTCTTGATTAACATTCCTGAAAAATAAAAAAAAGATGGTGGTCTTCTATGTTTATCTTCTGACCTGATGCAGAACACGATGTCTAGATAGTTGAAGATAACTTCAACTTGTTGAGTTGAAGCTTTTGTAAAATAAGGAGATAGTCAACAGTATCATGAATCAAATGAGAATTTCTGCATGCAAATCATTTAAAGGAAAAAAAAAAAAAAAGCAGACATGGATTTCCGACTCCTCATGCGGGACAGAAAGTTTCCCTTATCACATCATTCCACAGTAACGTGAGACGATTATCTACAGGCTATAATCAAATTGCTCATATAGCATTGGGACATTTAAGTCCTCCAGACAATCATGAATAAAAGACGAAGTGATTCGATTATATACTTTTTCTAAGTCTATTCCTCCAAGGTTTTGTTACGTTCACCCTCTTCATGAAGTGCACTAGCTCATGTGCAATAACGATTCTTTTATGTTATTCCATCCAAGTACAAAGATAGCTTGGCAAAGAAATATCAAGTCATTTGGGAAATATTTCAGTCTTTTGGCTATAACATTGATAATGCATTTATAAGGCACCTTACACAGGGACATCGATCTAAATTGATTGTTAAATTCTGGGTGAGCAGTCTTTGTAACAAAGACAAGGAGTACAATTTTTCTCTTTGGTAAGCTCGTTAGTTCCCCAAGCCTTCCCAATGAAATTACAAATCTGATCGTTAATGATACTCCAATTATATTGGAAAAACAGAGCTGGAAAACCGCCTTTTCCAAAAGCTTTATGAGAGCTCATGGAGAAAAATGCATTTTTTATTTCCTCTGTAGCAACGCCATCAAATCCAGTGAGTGTTCTAATGGACACTAGGGTAGGAAGAAGCAATTGCCTTTCTATTGCTAATTTCCTCTTTAAGGGTGAGGTACAAACTTCAAAGTCAACATGAGATTGATTCATCATCTCGAAAACCCAAGTCCAATATCTAGAGCAATGAGCAACCATGCGTGCAACTCGAGTCAACTTCTATCCCTTGGGGCTTTGATCCAGAGGCATTTGCAGAACCTAAGCTCCAAGAATTAGGGGGGCTGTGTTTATGCGGATGAGAGGGGTCTAACTACAATAAAACTGATAATGTTCCTTAGCTAAAAATAGAAAATTTAACCTTACTGCACACGTAGATGTACATAATCAACAGGTACACTGTTAGCAGGGACCTGGGAGATATCTTGGGTGTGTACACACATACATGCACACAAAAAAACAGCAGCTACACGAGGTACCAATATAATTCACTTTTCAGGTACACGGAGCAACCATTCTGCCAAGACTCGAGGGTTTACCAGCAGGATTTGATTCATTTGAACGAGGTTGGTAAAATTGAACCCCTATAAATAATTCTGATGTATAAATTAAAAAAAAAAAAAAAACAACTACAACAATCACATCACTCTCCACGCCACCAATCTTGTTTCAAGATTCAGAAAAATCAATTATTTGCATCCCTCTTCCAGCAACAGCAATTTGATAATGGTTCCTGCACAAGACAAAAGCATGAGTTCAGAGAAACAACAATATATCACCTAACCTGATAATCCTATCATATATAACAATCACCTTCCACAAGCCCTAGCAGATAACGCTTCTGGCTCTGGAACACTAACTATTAGATATGAATGCTCGATTAGGCTCTGCTGAAGATGCCAGCATCTGACCCGCTGATCAAGTCCAGTTGAAAACACCCAAGATCCATCTGTCCAGACACCTTCATAAAATAAAAGGCTGATTACGATGCATCAATGATCAAACTTCTTGAAATGTTAACATGCATTTCCAGATATCGGCTTCAATTTGATAAAGTGGTTCAAATATGGATATATGGTTTTCACGGACCATAAGTATTTTAATATTTAGCAAATGTAAAGCAGATGCAATCTTTTGGCAAATCTACCAGAAAAGTGTATTCTTGTAAACTATTGTAAACTAAAACAATTATATGGGAAATAATACGCTTAACATTCTTAATGGGAAAAAATGTTAGATGGAGTAACTGAAACTTTTTTAGGGGGAATGAGAAGAGCATTGAATCAAATAATGTAAGCCTGACACGTCAACTATTCTTTATAAACCAAGGAAATAAAACATGTAGATAGATAGTGAAGTATTATTACATAGCTTTACCTTTGACAGAGGAGCTGTGGGCAGAGGGTAATTTTTCGTAATTTAAGAATCTAATCTTAAAATTCTTGCTCCGACTTTGTAAATCAACATCCTTTCCATTTTCAGGTACAGAGACAAAATGTCTGATGTCTGGGTTCAAAATTCCAGCACTAGACTTTATTGATTTAGGTGAAAATTCTACCATGAGATGATGAAGTGCTTGATCATCACCCCCACTAACTACGTTGTACACATGATAACTATCAGTATTTTGCCCACCCTTCATCTCTGAAACATGGAGACAGTTGACACCAGACTGGTGAATATTTTGCAAAAGGCACAGAGGCTGTATTTCACATATTTCCACGGAAGAATTATCGATCTTGCTTTCTAATTCTGGGAGAGACGTATGTGTAGATTGAGAACAAACCATCTTGCTGTCTTCAGAATCACTTGGTACGTAAGAGGTATCCTGTGTAGCATAGCTGATGCTTTTGGTCTTGTCTTTGGCTTTCAAAGTGCTGTCTTGTCGTTTTTTTGACAAGTCTCTGCTTAAAGATCTCCATCGTCTACCGCCCTGACTTCCTCTTCCTGTGCGTGGTCGTTTTTGACAATCAAAAAAATTTTCAACATTACAAACTGAAACCCGCAGCATAAAAGCTTCAACACTGTCAGTTATGTCCCAGAAAGCAACACTTCCATCAGTAGACCCACTAATCACAATATAAACATTTCCAACTTGGATGTTTTCTGCAAAAGAAAGTTCAGACATAAGATGAATCTAATTTATGCAAGAAAACAGGTGCTAGACAGAACATATATGAGCAACGGCCCCTAAAATTATTATAGTTTAAAAATTATGAGAAAGGAACAGTAGTCAACTTGTCATCTTAAATTATTTCTGTCAGTTCATACACTAAGCATGACAAAAAAAAAAAACACTTCAAATTACCACTAGCTAAATAATGTCATTACATAACAAATTTACCATTACAAGCAGGCTATGCTATTAGTTGGGAGTTGAGACACTCTACAAGACGCAAAAGCACATCTAAAACCAAAAAACTGATCATTTTATTGAAAGTTGTTAGATTTAAGATTAATTTGTATAATTGTCTGGTCCTATTATTTGTTTAAAAGCTGTTTTTCTATCTGTAGTTCTTGTTATAGGCTGCTGCCAGAGGGGCACAGTCTGGCTCTGCTTTCTTTTCTCAGTGTACTTTTGTTGACTTTAGTGATACATGAATATATAAAACTGAGTTGAGTGTAAGATATCACTCACTCAAGTATTCTCCTAAACAACATATAGTTTGAACTAAAGTAAATATTACAAACCTAAGAATAAGCTTCCTATAGCTTACACATGAGATAGAATAGATCCAACAGATGCAGCACTCCGAAGCTTCAGACTTCCAACTATTAACAACCAATAAGAAAAACCTATGCACTAAAAGAAAACCAACTAATACTCAACTAGAATAAACTGATTTCCCAAACACACCCACCAGGGAATGAGAAAATTACTGAGATATCATTAGCACGGAATATCAAATTAACTAGTCAAAATCTATTATCCTAATGAATAATGAACCTGTGTAACTATAATCTAGCAGGGCTTTTGGACTATAAAGAAGCCCCGTGATCACAAGTAAACCCAACCCAAACATTGAGACAACTTCATCTTTAAACTCAGGTTTTCTCAATGCCAGTGCATCATGCATCAAGTTTTTTTACCATTAATTTTGATTACCATGCAACAGGTATCAACCACATTAACTTTTGAAGAGACAAACTTAGAAACAGTACGGGCTATTACAATAAAACTACCACATCAATATGAAAGGAAGGAATTAGGAGGTACAGAACTCTTGTCAGTAATCACTGGCATGGCATACAAACCTGTATGAGACCTACACGTGGGAAAGATTATATGCTGCAATGATAAAACAGGAGTTGATAAAGGAACCAGTAAAGCTACGTCAAACCTGCCATGAGGTAAGAGGGAATGAACCATGTGAAATGGTGCAAGAAAAAAAATCATCATAGAATTTGATAGGATTAAGTGTAAATACCACAAGCGAGAGGGCAGAATTAAAGCTCGTAACACAAGTGTAGCATCTGAACATGCAACAACAACAAAACAGACAGATATCCTGAAAGATATAGAAAATGGAAGGTTAGTTTCAATTTTTTATCTGGTGCATTAAATTAGTTAAAGTTTAACCAAATACATGATCAAGAAAGCAAATATTAAGCATCTTTTCTCACCTGGAACCAGAAAATTTAACAAGAAAAGCAGTGACTGCAAGATATCTCCAGTCATCTTCATGTTTATCTCTAGCATCATTTGTATTAGAAACATTTTCGGCAACACCAACTATTTTCTCCACATTAGTTTTAGGAGTATTTTGTGTAATTGAATATTTGGCTGGCATATCAGTGGAAAGCCACTGGAACGTCATTGATGAGGACAAATTTGACAAAAACTGATCATCAACTCCTCCTGAATTACTCTGATGATCAGTTAGGAAGTCATTTTTGTTGTCTAGCCTCCTATTTTTTAATAGCCAAGAAGTTAAGACTCGCTTTGCACCCACTGATATCAGTAATGTTGGATTATCATTGTTCTCAGCAGCATTCAGTTCAATCCTCCCATCAGGTACATCACCAATATCTGATGAAATGGTGTATACTTTTGACACACAACAAATTGATCTTACTGCTGATCCTCCAACATGTTCACCAAGCAGTTTTGATGTAGACCAATTTTTAATTCCTGGAGAGTACCTAAATCAAACAGACAGATTAGGTGTTAATAAAGCATTCAAGCAAGTTCTACAGACAATAGACAACAATGGTCTTACCAAGTCAACCTCACAGTTCCATCTTCACATCCAGTTGCAATCCAACTTGATTTAGAAAATAAGGTACACTTATAATTATCTCTAACAAGCACATCATCAGATATGAAGCACAAGGAGTGTATCTCTCTACCATGGAACTGCATGTGCAAACTTTGAGGGTATACCTTCCCGTCTCTATTATTAATCCAGTGTCTATGTATATGTATCATTTCATCCTGTAATAATTGACCTTATTTGTTAGGGTTATTCATAAAAATTGTTTGTAATAACAAAACCAATCATCCAGAACAAAATAGGCCTAGTACCTAATAAAATGACTGCTGGAAAAGCTTAAGAAAGTGCTAAAATTAATGCCACAATTGTAGTGCTAAATTTCAACTCTAATTTTAGTACTTCTGTAACTTCTACCCACACCCATGTTATTGAAGCAACAAAACAAAGGGAAGCTAAACAAGAGGACCAAATGTTCCTCTCAGATATCCTTACATAAGATTGGAGAGCTTTTGAAATCTAAAAGACTAAGCACATGTCAAAAAGGCAATCAGATTCAAGTTTCAACTGGGTTTTTATTTAAATTAACCCAGTCCATCCTCATTGTTAGGCTCAACCAATAAAAGGGCAACACATTGAAGCCACAAAAGGGGGCTTGAAGCCATGAAAATCTTATAGAGCTTGTTTACAAGCTCAATCCATAAAATGATGTCAAATATAAAGAAACAGTACTATATAGATTTCCTAACAAAGTTTAACAACTTAATTTAAGCAGCAAGACTAATGACTAATGAACAGGTGTAAATGTACTTTAGGACAAATAAAGCTTAAGGAAATGCAAAATGCTTACTAAAATTTTTCAATAATTAAGGGTTCAAAGCACAAAGCAAACCTTGACAAAGGCAAAGCAGTTCTTCATCTCTGGTATATCCCCTAGATAATAGGAATGAGGACGCCGCCATCCACCACATGGAATGTTCACCACCTGCTAATACTATACATTAACATCACATATACAATAGGTGGCAATGGTATGCACAGAGTAAAAGAGAAAAGGAAGTTAAAGTACCTTATTCTCATTAACTAAGTTCCATACTATGAAATCCACCGATGTAAAACCTGCTGCATAGCTGCTTGACAATTTATCACCGGAGTTGCTATCCACAGAAACATATTCAATCAAACTCAATTCTTTCACTTGTTTCATCCCCGTAAATTGCAAATTCTGCATTTCTTTATCATATTCCAGATAGCATACACAACCATCTGCTCCAGTCTGAAAAAGAATAAAAATCAACAATTAGAATCAAGGTAGACCACAAACATAACTGCACTTGCAAGTTAGACTATTAAGAGTGCTCTCAATTTTATGTTTTAAATTTGGATCACCACAATTAGAAGGATGGATAGTTGAACATACCGAGCATATCTCAATCTGATTGTAACCAAGCTTAGTCACAGAAACACTGGAGACACTTGAAATCCCATGAACTCCTTTGAAATGATTTACCGGAGGTATCTTTGTTTCTTGTGCAGTAGATATGCCCAGCACCAGATTCTTTAGCAAAGGGAACAGAACCACATTACCACGTACATCACCACATGCTAGGACCTGCAATTCAGATTCCAGATGAATTTCCATTTTTGAATTGCAAACTAGTATGTTCATATCATAATATTTTAAAATTCAAAATGAAAAATATCCCATGTCTCTGTTCCTCATGAGTAGTTATTGAACAATCTCATATTAAGGTGCATCTCTACATAAAATATTTTTCAGTTAAAATCCTATTTAAATTGTATCTTGAAGTCAACTTCTATTGAGTATCTTTACTATCTTATGGTCTTCCACAGAGAATCATTTAGCAACGCTGAACACATCAAAATTCCACCTACTCACCCCCAATAACAATAAGAAGTTAAAATGTAGAATACGTGGAGATAGATTT
Source organism: Pachyrhizus erosus (assembly GCA_026544285.1). Classification (NCBI taxonomy): domain Eukaryota; kingdom Viridiplantae; phylum Streptophyta; class Magnoliopsida; order Fabales; family Fabaceae; genus Pachyrhizus; species Pachyrhizus erosus. Next base: position 13,246 of record JAMLFT010003058.1, on the reverse strand, counting down.
GGATCCTTTGATGTTAGCAAGTACATGAAAACGCCATGTTATGAGAGAGAGCCAAAAACAAAATTAATGAATCCTACACAAGTAATGGTGGGTCTTTCTATGCCTTTCTCTCTTATAACATGACCAAAACAAAGATGAGAGGATCCTAATCCATGGATAGATGAATACCTCTTCCTCCATGCATGCATCCAAACACATTATCCGCATTCCATAATTTGATGTGAACTCTGCTATACGAGATACATTGTTACTCTTCATGGAGCTTTGAAGATCACATTGTGAAGGGTCAGGCAACCTCCAGAGTTTCAAGGTTCCTCTAGGATCAGCTGTGAAGACATACCTACACAATTGTGTCACCAGAGAATGATAATATTTTATTAAAACAAAGCAAAATAATTAAGAAAAAAATAAAATAATAGTTTAAGAAATGGAATAGGGCAAACTAGAGAAGATTGTAATATACTATGATTTCCCATTTGATAGTGCTATGTGATATATGGTAAGATGAAACCATGTGATCTTATGACAATCAACCAAAGAGAGACATAACTTGAACTGCATTACCAATAAGTGCATTTCTTTTCCCTGATTAAAAAAGCTTAATAATGGTGTGGAGTACATTTTATTAATTACATAACCCATTTTAATAGCGAGGCCAGGACACTCATCAGGGGAGAGTAAAGAAGGATAGATTCACATCTCATCAACAGGCATTTTGTATCTATGCATGGTTTAAGAAATTCATACCCACATCCCAGAGATTTACACCAATAAGTACCCAAGAGCTGTCTCTCCATTTCAGCTGGCCAAGCAAAGCACAATCTCACTGTAGGAGTACAATCATAGTTAGCAACTCCAATAATTGTCATATTTCCTTTACCATCTCCAATAGCAATCCAATCCTCAGCACCACAGTCAAGTTCAAAAGAGTCTTTGGACAACAAATCCATACAGATAATTGGTGCCCCATTGCTGACCTGGACAAGTTGATTCCACTGAGCAGCTCCAGTATCACATAATTGAGCATGGTAGAGATAACCATGATTGGTAGCAACATAAAGAGAATCCTGACAGGAAAAGCGCAAACATCGAACATATTCACTCTTGCTGCAACAAAAAAGGAGGCAAAAAGGCCAGTCAACATGGAAATTGATAAACATGATGGAGTATGGACAAAGGCATATCAAAATCAGTTCCAAATTTTGTAATGTTAGTAGTCATCCCAAATGAGTTCAGTATATTTAACAATCCTACCTGTCCATGAATCCAATATGATCCAACACATTAGGGATGCAAATGGAAAACATCTCTGTCCTACCCAGGGACCCTCGTGCTGTTTCCAAGCCCCTGGGCAGAGAACCATGAGGTTGGTGTACTTTAATAGCAGAGTCAAACCCAGCAGTTATAAGAAGTGATGAATTTTGGTTGTACAAACATCTCCATGTACCCCTTCCACTGTATACAGCAAAGAAGGCAAATATTTTGTTATTACTCTAATTCCTCTTATGAGTGAAATGTGAGAATCTTAAAGACATGAAAATAAGGACGGATCTGGTGTCATAAAAACAAACAGAGAAAACAACTACGGTAGTACTCAGATTATGACTCTTGTGAAGCAGTAGAATGCTCGAATTGCAATATTAAGATACAAGATAGAACTTGCTTGGACAATACCACATCATACATTCAAAACCTTGTGCAAATATCTATGAACCAAAAAAACACAATTTTCAACAATAAATTGAAGCAAGGGTAATCAATAACAATAACAAATGATATTTTCGAGTCAGGTCTTTTAAGGGTTAACAACTTTACATAAATAAACGACTTTTATTATGGATTCAAGGGACTCGATAACATACTACCAATGGCAATTACCTGTAGATACTCAGTTCACAGAATGTCAACAGTCCAGATAATCATCAATGCTTATTTGATTAGAGCCATAGTAAATTCCAAATATTAGCAATTAATATTTTAACTCTCAAAACTCAAGAATTCATGTTTAAAACTTACGTGTGCTCCTTAATGACTTGCAGTTGTTTACCATCAACTCCCCATATGCGACAAGTACAATCCTCACTGACAGTGACAATCAACTGCAGAAATCCATTAGTCAATATAAATGGAAATCTATGTAGACAAATAAACACAGTATGAATACAATGTTAATGTTGTCAAATAAACTCAAAACAGTGTTGATTGTGCCTAAATTTAAGTCCTAAGTTTATTTCTAAAAAAAGGCTTAGTATGAAAGATGATATTAAAACTTATAAAAATAGTATAAATATTTATGGAAGTCACACTAAAAATGCATTAACGGGTAAAATAGTTGATAAAAAAATGATTGAAGTGAAAAATTTTATCATTATCAGTAAAAATTATCAGACAGGTGAAAAAAATAATTGATTATGCGAGAAAAGGCTCACTTCTTAGTGGAAAAGTGTCAAAAAATTACAACTTAAAAAGTAAAATTGTCCACAAAGTTTAAGCTAGCAGCACGTGAATATCTGAAATATTATTGTACATTTTCATTTTTATGTGTTTATTGGTTAGTGATAATTAAAGGAACAGATTACAAGAAGACCGAAGAGTCTAAATCACTTGCAACGAATAAGGGACATAAACAGAAGTAAGAATCTTGAGTCCTGACAATGAGTCTGTCTAGGGTGAGGCTTTTATATCAAATGTAAATAGACATTCCAATTAAATAAATTACATCAAAACAGAATAATGGATTTATTTGTTAACAGTTATCATTGGAAGGGAAAATTCAGAAGGTAAGATTGGTATGAAGTAGAAAATTTTATGATATGATACTATATAATAATTCTATCTTTCTGTTGGGGGTGGTGGAGCACAATATGATATAATGAATAAAAATACAGGAAGGTAAACAATATCAGTAAAAATGAAAGATCCTGTTTTTTTTTTTTACTTTTTTGTTCCATTAACTAACATATCCTATTTAACCTGAGTAAATAGAAACCAAACAGAACTGAATGGCTTACATTATCAGAAATACAGCAGTCCCAAACTCGAGCATTATGTCCAAATAAGACAAGGGCAATCGGGTCATGGCACAATGAATGTTCCCTTTCAATAGCAACAGCCCAGACACGTGCACTGCATTAATAAAAGGTGACCAATCATGACATGTGTCATTATCTTTAAGAATGAACATAAATCAGTGATACAATAGGAGTTGAAAAAACTAACTCACCTTCGGTCATCAGAGACAGATACCAGTTTAGATCCACAAGACGACCATGCTATTCGGAAGATTGAACCTTCATGTCCAATAAGTTTACATACATGAATAGTCTCATACAGTTGATCCTTTAGCTGGCAACAATTGGAGGAGGAAATGCTCTGATATTCATGGTTTTGTTGATGACTTGAAGATTTATTGCATTGAGGGGCAACTTTCCAAACAATAATCTGCCCGAACCAAACTCTTTGAAGTAATTAAAAGAAAATAGAAACATCAACACATTAAACATCAGGCTATAATGAACACCCAAACATCATGCTATAATGAACACAAGGAGCTTTTACAAAGGATAGTGGCAAGTATTTTAAGTACAACACTTTTATAAAGAAAACCAAAGATAATATTCTAGTAAACCATAAAGAGATACAGTGCAGAAAAAAGATCTTTCATGTGTGCACTTAAATAAAAATAACTAATGTAGTCATGTAGTGTCATATTATGCCTGTAGCAAAGCTTATAATTGGGATTCGCTTGAACTGTTTTTGAGTGTTATATTATTATGTAAATAACTAAGAATCAATGAAGGACTTGCAGGGTGGAAACAAAATGTTCAAAACAAAATCTTCATAATTCATGTGATTATTGTCAGGCGTTTTCAAGATCAATTGTGAACATTGAATATCAGCATACCTCTTACCTCGTTAAATATTGTACCAGACGCAATTCGTAGAACTTCAAGATTGTGACCCCATAATCGCATTGAGTACAGAAGGCACCGTACTACAATCCGATGACAAACATTACCTCATTAAACAAAAAAAAGTCTACAAAAAAACACTCCGTGTAGTGAAGTTGAAACCAACCTGGAGATTGAACCTTAAAAACCATATTAGAGTTAGAAGTATCCCAAACGTAAACTGAATTGTCGCTACATCCTACAGCAAGAAAATGACTCTCCACATTGGAATGAGGTAAGCAACCCTACTACCAAGTAAAACAAGAAAACAAACACAAGTTAAAACAACAGAAGAAGAAGCATTCATTATTTCAGCGAGTACTCACTGTCAGCGTCACTCACCTCGAGGAAGCAAACATCCAAAACCCAGTGAGCAAACTTGGGCAACAAGTGACCGAGCGTCAACTCTGGTCTCCCAGAAACACTATCAAATTTGCAGCTAAATAGTTTCACTCTGGTTTCCCCGAAGACAGCAATGACGGTCTCTTGAGGGAAACTAGAAGCGATTCCGTGGACGCGAACTCCTTCGAATACAGAGAAGGAGCTTACTCTCTTACTCCGCTCTAAATCGTACACCGTAATTTCCGAACCCAAACCTGAAGTAAGCAAAGAAGGAGTTAAAACAAATGAAGCATAATAAGCATTGTGCAATTGGAAGAGGTGTGAGGAAAACAATACCAGCGAGAAGAAAAGGGAGAGAGAGATTGGGAAGGTGGAGAAAACAGAGAGCTGAGATGTCACCGAGGTAGGGGCCACGATGCATGCTCCATTCGGTTAACCGTTGGTCTTCCACCGCCATTGTTTCGTTCGCCGAATCCATTTAGCTCCTTCCACGATGCAGTGAGGTAGGGTTTAAGCATTAATTAGTTCATTCAACTGAAGGATTTATAAGCATGCTTGCGCGCTGTTTCCTTTATATGTTAATTTTTAATTCTTGAAAAAATTGTATAAATCGTTGTATTTGTAAAAGAAATTTAATTGGATTTTTGTTAGATTTTAGGAACGTGCAGGAAACTATTTAAGAATTTTTAGATGAATTCGTGTATTTTTATGGACCTTAATAAGAATCTTAATTAAAAATAATCTATAAACTTAGAGATTTAATCAAACATTTTGTAAGTATAAGGACTTGTGTAAAAATAATTAAATAAGGACTTTTATCAACGTTTATTTGATTTAACTATACTTTAATCCTTTTTCAGTTTGAATTGTTTGTGATATTAGTCACCATTTTTTTAACCAACTAAGTCCCTTTAATTTGTAAATGTTTAAATGTTGCCTATATAAAAAAAAAATATTACATATAAATTATACTACTATAACTTATATCAATTACTATATTATTCAATAATTTTAAATTAAATAATTTATTTTAAAAAATTATTATTTATATATATTAAATTTCACGTAATATATATTTTTTAAAACATATAAATATAAATTATTTAATTATAATTTTTGTTACTAATTTCTTTTATAAAAATTAATAAATAATTATGTAATATACTGTTTAAATTTAATAGATAAATTGATAAAAATATATTTTTATATAAAATTATTGATAGTTTAATAATTAATATAAGTTAATCTAATATAATACATATGTATGTGTATATATATTTATATATATAAATTTGTCTTGTAAATAGTTAAAAATAAATTAATATAATTATATATAATCATTAATATGATTAATATTAATTATTTGTAAGATAAAATTAATTATTATTATACATGTCAAAATCTTCCAACGTTATTAATCATATTTATAATTATATTAATTTATTTTAACTATTTGAGACAAAATTAATTATTATTAAACATTTGAATAACACCATGAGATTATCAATAAAGTATTTGTTGGGACTCCTTTAAATTAAAACCTATGGTAGGTTTATAAGTCTAAATAACGAAAGTGTATTTGGATATGTGTTAATATAATTAATTTTAGGTTAATGTAATTCTATAGAACTGATCATAGTTAAAATTGATTTTAAAATAATAATTTTTGTTTGAATAATAGATATTAAAAAAGTAATTTAAAAAATAATTATTTAAAAAATATTTGAATCAAATTAATTTTGAGTGTGTAATTATTAAAATGAATTTTAACATCTATATACATTTTCTTATTTATATATATATATATATAAAGAGAGACGTAATAATTTTTTTCTTCATGTTAATTATTAAATATATATATATATATATATAATATATTTTGTTTTTAAATAAAACCAATAACTCTTATAAAAATATTAAAATTGAATTAAATAGATAATAAAAATAATAAATTAGTATTAGTGATCGTTGTATTGTGTGGTCTATTATAAAAAGCCGTTAGATAGAGTGTCATTATAAGACATTTTGATTCACAACTGTTAGATACCTGATCATACACAAAGACGTGGTATAAAAGAATTTTTTTTATAAGCAAAAGATTGTCAAACTACCAATTAAGTTGCCTAATTTTCAATATGAAAGCCATCCAACCAAAAACAGTACACATGAGACTCCCCTGCATTTGCAAACCACCCAAACATAATTATTTAATCCCACTAGCCTTATAGCCCCTGCCCCTTATGCATAAACTACTTCACAAATATATTTGATATCTATAGTCATTAATATGGAACACTTAGACCTTAATTTGATATCTTTTAAAAGATAAAGGTAAAGGTAAATGAGAAAAAATATAATAATTTAAAATTTAAAATTGACTTCAATTTCACCATAATTTTTACTATCTCACCATAAATTTATGTTACGAACCAAACATCATAATTTTGTGTCAAATCAAATTTAAACTAATTTATCGTTATTTACCAAAGTTTTACTACCAAACCATGCATATGTATTAAATATATTTTCTTTTTAAATTTAAATATTTTTGTCCAAGAGTTGATGATTTATCTGTCAAAAATCAAAAAATAAAATTATTTACCATTGACACACCATATTGATACATGCACTAAATATATCAACATAAGGAAGTGAAATAAATTGGCTAACAAATTACAAACCTGTCAAATTAAGTATAATTTTATATATAAAATTATTATAATTGCAAATACAAATTACTACACGTGTGTGAGAGAGCGACAACCGAACTAGCTATTAAAACGTAACGGACTCTTATGAAGTCATTTTAAGTATTAAACTAACCAGGAAATCCACACACGTTCTATGGCATATATATTTTATAGCCTGTTAAATATACGAATAGTGGTTGTATCAGCAAAACTAATTTTACCTTATTTGAATAATTGTAAAACTAAAATTAAATTTCAAGGTGAACAAAAATAATTTTAAGAATAAATTTTCACCTTTTTATTCGTAAAACTAAACCTAATTATGTCATTCCCAAATAATTTTGTTTAACATCAATTTTTGCAAAATTAATTATTTCAACATTCATTTAAAATCGATTCTACTAAATAAAAGATCAAACATCCCCTTGTACTATTTTTATCACTGATTCTTTAACATTCCGGACACCCCAAAACACCTGACATCTATTGTAGTGTCTGGCCTGGCAGCAGAAGGGAATACAATTGCAGAAGATGAAAATGCAAATGGCCAAGTAAGAAACAGTGTCACTTTCGTACAAGGCAAACACTACACTCGGCACCATACTTTCATATGAACACTTGTCTTTATCAAAATCAAAGTATACCCCACACCAAAAAACGAGCCCATACAGGCAACGACGTTTGACCTTCAACGCAACGACACAGTTACATCCCAGCTTTGATATACTTGAAATCTAACTTAAATTCGATATGATCAAATATCACTCCCTAAGCTAAAACCAAATTCATGTATATATAGCAGTTCAACCATGGCTTTCACCAGCCAGTTCAACTGCGTTTGATACTTCACGTTTCAAAATAAGGGTGAAGCAAAATTAAGGAAAAAGTTTATGACCTCCTCCATTTCGCCAAACACCTCGCACAGGTGGCCCTCCTCCGGAGTCATCCTTGTTACCTTCTGAGCTGTCTGTTGTTCCAGGATCTGATTGATCAAGAAGGGCCGAAGCAGAGCCATCACCAAGACGCACTCTCAGGAACTTAGAAGTTTTCTTGCGTTGCTTGTTCCCACCACCCCCATCCTCTCTATTTTGATTAGATAAACTGTCATTTGATGTTTCAGTCTGCCCACCAAGCTTCATCGTAGGTTGACTACCAGAATTTGTATCAATCCGCTGCTCGAATTTTAATTTACCTCTGTCACTGCGGTAATCACCCCTTGATAGCACCTCCACTTTCTCTTCTGAAGATTTATAATTTGCCTGTAGCTGATGTACAGTGCTTAGAAAGCTATCTGCTAATTTCCCTGTCTCTTTTGAGTTACTCCCCCTACTATCTACAGACTTACCTTTACCTTTCTTGCTTACATTACTGTCTTTGTGATGGGTGCTAGTGCTGTCTCGAACCAAGTTATTTTCTGTGAAAGCATCTCTTTGCAAACTTGCGCTGTAAGCCTCAACAAGCTCTTTCTGCTTCTGAGTATCCGGGCATAGTCTTGCCAACTCAAGCACAAGATGAGACAAGCCAAACTGCTGCACATAGTCCAGATATGTACCTGTATCTATTGTGCCTTGGCGATATTGGGCAGATATGTCTTTAAATATAGTGTATCTTTCTTCATCAAAATCAAGAGCGCCACGAATCTTTTCAACCAAAGACTTGTTAGCAGATTGAACATTTTCCACGTTCAATGAAGACTGGCTGCTAGCAGGTAACTTACTCACTTGTGCAACAGAAACTGGAGGAAAATCAGAAATTGAAACTTCAACAGAGTTTTTCTCCGTGAGATTTGGAGCAGATGCAGAGTGAACAATTCTGACATTGTCACGTGTGTCCCTTGTTGAACCAGTAGGCAATTGTCCATGAGCAGTTCTTTGTGTAGCCTGAATAGAACCAGCATAACTTGATGACGACGGTCCACTGTTAATTACTGTCCTCATCTGCCCAGTGCTTCGAGACAGTCCAACAACATTATTTGATGACAGTTTAGACTGAGAAGGATTACTTGATGATTGTGCCAGTCCGCGACCCGCTGCTGGCCAAGCATTACCAGAATTAATAACAGATACAGTTCTGTTGCCACGCCGACGCAGACGTGCAGCCATAGTGCTCCTAGATGAACCTTCCAGTTCATGTTTGGACCTTTGCTGGCCATTGCTGGAAGTTATGGGTAGTGGTGGAAAGGAAGAATCTTCCAGTGGTGCATTCCTAGAGCTATGCCCCAAGGCTTGAAGGTATCTTGCGGATGATTCAGAACCTCCTGCAGCTAATGATTCAAATGGCTGAATCAGAGAATCAATATCACCATCCCCATCTTCAACAGTAACTTGCCCACTACTTGATGCCGATTGATCACGAAATGTTTGCTCAGCATTAGCTGTTTCCAAACTAGCTTCAATGGCCATAGAAAGTTGATTTTCTGACATATCACGACGAAATGTACGACCTCTTCCACGGCGTTGCTCATGTTCATTACCATGTCTGTATCGGAAGCTAGTTGGTATCTGTAAGGGAGGAATGAAAGCTATAATTACCCCCACAAAGGAGTGAGAAGGATCTAGGAAGTAATTTGAGATTGAAAACTAGCAGTACCAATGGACATGAGAAGTGGGTTAAAAAGAAAAGAATGTCATAACACATGCCTGAAGAGCAGCATTGCGCTTAGACCGTGACATCCGCCCTCCATGTTCGATAGCATTATGCCTCTACACCATCAACAAGAAAAAAGAAAATCAACAATGAAGGAATGATCCCCACAATAACACCAACAGATCTAACAATTTTATAGTATAACATAAAAATATTCAACATCCAAATGCACCAGCATGGAGAATCATTAAGCAGCTGCATGAACAGCACACGTGCACATTCCAAACAAATCATGAAAAACAATACACAAAACAGGAAAGATCCATGTGCTATAATTAATCAGTCACCTTCATCTCTGCTTCAGATTGAAAAACAATAAATTTCTTAGCAAGGCAAGCCTCATCTTCACATAAGAAGTGCTCTTGACGGAAGTGGATCTGCACAAGAAGAAATATGTTACTACAAATACTTCCACTTCAATTGACAGGAAAGATCATGTAGTTATTACGAGAGTCAAAGAAAAGCATAATGTAGATATCTTGCCTCTAGGTCATCATAATTCTTATAGTATTCATATTGCCCTGGATGCTGCCTGCATTAAGAAGAAAATTATGAATCTTAAATTTATGACACATCTATTGATCACAGGTTAGCTTAGTTGTTACCTTTGGCATATATGACAAGTATAATGTTCTGTAGACATATGCATGTATAATTCGTTGTCTCCATAAAATGGGGTTCTGCAGAATTCACACATGGGATGCCCCATGAAACCGCCTCTCTCACTCTCACTTCCATCCACCTCAGAATCACCTGTGCTAATGTGTTGATTCAACTGTGCTCTGGTATATAGTTTTTGCTCACATATAAAAACCTGTGCCATAAAATGGTTAAAGGGCTCAGAACAATCCAAAAGCAAAACAGGATTTTACAAATTCTGTTTAAAAAACAAATCGTAAGGGACACATCATAAAATTTGACCTTCCTTCCCTCCAAACACAAACTGCACATATGCAACTTATGACGGTGGAATAAATGACCCTTCAACTGTCCTATATTCCTAAATTTAGCTCGTCGCCTTGAAGCAGCATCTAGTGGTTGCTCATCCATCTTGTCACATACACTGCACGAAAGCCTGCACATAGCCTTGATCATCTTGTAATGGTCCACATCATCAAAAAATGCATTTGTATCCTCATGGTACCAATATGATCCAACTTTGCCCTCCCTTACCTCCGAAGGAAGGGATGAAAAATCATTAATCATCCTCGTATAATCACCTAGAGCCTGGCAGTATACAGTAAAATTGAAGATTGACAACATCAAATGACAATTACAATAATGTATAATTAACAAAACAAGCCCTGCTGTCATGTTTTTAGGCAAACGTTACAAAGTTACACTACAGGCTACAACTTTGAATTAATACTATGGTTTCCAAACCCCTCACCTAGTGGGATAAGGCTTTGTTGTTGTTGTTTCCAATCCAAGTTTACCAAGTCATGAATGGATAAATTAAGTGGTTTAGAAACAATATTAAGATAAACTTCTCCATAAGCGCTTATGCACTATCAAATAAACTAATTTGTAGAAGCTCTATCAAAATAAACTAATTTGTAGAAGCTGTATCAAATAGACTAATTTGTAGAAGATCTATCAAATAAGCTAATTTGTAGAAGCTCTATCAAATAACTTCTCTAAAAAATGATATTTGACATGTGCATAAGTTAGGTTTAGCTTATGGAAAAGCTCATTTCATTTTTTTCTTCTTACAAAAGTGTTATTGAATAAGCTTATCCAAACAGGTCATAAGTAAAAAAAACTTCAAAGACAACCATGCTATTCAGGATGCATTATAAAGTTCCATAAAACAAGCACGCCATGTTAAAATTTCTTGTCCGAAATGCAGGAAAATAAGTGGCGCAAAGACAGGTGACTGATCTTAGTGGTAGAAAACTTGAAATTAGGGATAAATTCTACCCTTGAATAACTCAAGATAACTTAAAACTACAGTGAAGAGGCGGCGTAAACGATTCTTCTAATTGATAAAATATACATGTCATAGTCGAATACAACAGTAAGTGTCAATGTGACACGGTGAAGATTTAAACTGAGCCAATCCAGACCGCAAGGAGTAGCAATTAGCAAAGACACCTCGTTTAGGGCAACAGATACAAAACAGTTAATCTCACCGACAATTAAAAAAAAAAAAAAAAGAATAAAAAATGAGGGGAAAGAGAGCATTGGGGATTGGGTGTACCTTGGTGACGAAGACGAGGTTACATTCGGTCTTGCAGATGCAGCAACGGCGATCGTCGCAAATGAAACGGAGACGAGCGACGCAGGTGGAACACACCTCCCGGTGCAAACAGGGTCCGTACGCAACCCATTCCAAAGGCTCAGCGCAAACGGCACAACAGTCATCCATCTCTTCTCCTCTCCTCTTGATTCTTAATTATCGAACACAAAAAACGCAAACCCTAATTTGAGTGGCCGGATCAGGCACAAATAAGGAGAGGGAGAGAGATCGATTGGACTTGTCGGGTTTCAAAGTTGATCTTAAATTATTGATTATTGATTTAAATATTGGACTATTGGTTTGCGATGTGAGTGGGTGGAACAAATTTTTTGATTAGCGGGGAAATTGAAGCTTCAGAGAAGGGTCGGATACGTCAAGATATGACTGCTTCGATTCAAGAATTAAATTAAAAAATAAAATAAAAAATTAAAAGGGTTAAAAGACCACAGCCACCAGCCACCGCCTCGTCAAACCAAATCCCTACCCTCACCCTTCCATCTCTTTATTCCTTTTAGGAAAAGTAAATAATTAAAGAATAACTCAAAATTCCTTTCAAAGGTCAGGTATAATATCTTTTTTAATTTTACTTTTATATAATATTTTTTATCTATAAAAAATAATTAAATCTTTTAAAGATGTTAATTAAGATTCAATATATTATTATTAGATATAAAATAAATAAATGACACATCATTAAAAAATTTAACAAAAAAGATAATTTCTTTAATGAGTGTTAATTTGGACGATATCTAAACAAATATATTTAGACATATGTATAAATAAAATTTAATTAATCATTGATTTTGAGACATAAGGGTTAATTCTTGTCATTTTGATAGTTAAAAATTAAAAAATTGTAAAATAATGTTTATAAAAAGATATTTAATAATAAATATTAAAAAAAATATGTAAAAATAAATAAAAATATTTAAAGAATAATAAAAATATATATAACACAAATGTTAAAAAAATTTAGTAATTTTTTTTATATTAGTCCTTCTAGCAATATCAATTAAAACGAATAAAAAATATTCAATTGAGTATTTTATAAAAAATACTGAAAATAAAAATTAATATATACATAAATAAATATAAAAAATATAATATATAGATAAGTATTTATAGTGGAGTTGATAACGCAACCTTTTGTTTCATGAAATTGTTATAGTTTGAAATCACAATACGTATTGTAATTATATTTTTTATTTAAAAAATATATAATTTTTTTAAAACAAAACTTACACTAATATGTTAAAATTAAAATATAGATGCACAATATTATTTTTATTTAACATTTTTAAAATATAATTACAAAGTTATAAATATACAAAGAAAAGTATAGTTTTTAAAAACATACAAAATTTGTTTAGGAAGAGTCA
>JAMLFT010003057.1:9271-23162 GCA_026544285.1 Pachyrhizus erosus | reverse complement strand
ATAATAATAATAATTGTATTATTAGTATTAGTTTATGAATTATATTATTAATACTAATAACATTATACATATAAAGATATTTAATCTTTCTATTTTTAAAAATTTATAATTTTAGTATAATTTTTAATTTTGTTATATTTTATTTATATACTATTAAATTTTATATTTAACATATTAATTTAAAATATTACTAAAAACTATATAATTAATTAAAAAATAAAAAATAAAAGAAATAATGTAAGAAAAATTGATAATTAGATTAAATTATAATTTTTCTAAAATAGAAGAACTAAATGTCTTTATTTTGAAATAATAAAATAAAAACTGAAAATTGATCAAAACAAAGAGACTAAAATTATATTTAAATTTTTATATTTTTTAGTACTATTAATTAATATATGTATAATTTTGGTCTATGTTTATGTTACATATATTATAATTTTTATACATCATTATCACGTCAATCAAGTATTATCTATCATATTATTCACTTTAGTCACATAATTTGTTATGTTATTTATTAATGTTATGTCATAAAAAAAAATTACATATTTAATAAAAAAAAATTAATAAAGTGATTAAAATTGTACAATTATGATATTTAAAAAATCTAATGTGTATAATCAAAACTTAAAAGATCAAAATCACATAATTATGATTCTTAAAAGATTAAAGTATAATTAAATTAAATATTTATTTTGATTTGTATGCTCATTATAAAAAAATTGTACATGTAACTTTGTGGAAACAATTTTTAATAAGATGCGTTAAAAAAATTTTAAGTGGCATGAGAAAGTATTTATAATGTCAGAGGTTTTCTTTTCTAATCTTCGACTGTGTATTACATGTATTTTTTTCAAGAGTTAATTGTGTTCGGAGTATGATCATATACTAAATATGAGAATATTTCTTTTAACAAGACTTAAAATCTTAACTTAACACATTCTGGGGGACTTACTATATCTGTGCAACTTAATTCTCATTGGTATTGTGTATTTTACAATTATACAATGAAAATAATTCTCAAGTTAAGGAAGAAGATAAATAACATCATTTTTAAATCTATAATTTAAAACTCCTAATAACCATCATGTTAATGTTAGAAAAATTGAATTGAACATAATTATTTTTTTTAGAATTAAAGGTGTTTTAATTTTCATGAACATTAAGCAAAATATTTGTTAGGTTGAATTTATTTATTTATAAAGTAATTATTTTCAACAATTTGACATAAATAAATTTTTTATACTTATAATGTAACACATTTTTCTTTTATTATAAAATTATTCCATTTATTTTTATCTTTTGGTGTTGTTATAAAAATTATTTGATAAATAATGATACAGTGAACAAAAAAATTATCCCATTGATCACATCATAATAGGTTGAAATGAACATAAAACAGAATATACATTATACATTGATTCTTATAATAATTAACATAAAAAGTTACATTTTACATTGATTATTAGAAAGTAATCACATTTTATATGTAATTAATTACTTTTTATATTGATTATGACATCGATCAATATCTACCGTTAAATAAACAACTAACATAAAATGTGTCCTTTTTTATATCAATGTTTACTCAATCAATACATAAAATAACTTTCTACTTGTAGAAACTGTCATTTTCTACATTAGATTGTAAAGGAATCAATCCAAAAATTGTAAATTTTATGTCAATTTTGAAGATTATGTTAAATTTGTTCTACATTTTGTATCGTTTTATACTATATTGATTCTAGAACTGATATAATATATTTTCTACAATTGATGTTAAATATCTTTTCTGTAATATTTTTATTTAAAATATTTAATTTTTAATAGTTATCACTTTACATATATTATTAATTTCTTTAAAATACAATAAAAAATTTACATAATAAACATAATCAAAATAAAACATTTGATAACAATAGATAAGATCGTAAGGAAAAATAATATAAATGAAAACGAAAGAAAACACAAAGCTTGAAACAAAATTTAAATTCTAAGTTAAAAATATATTAATTTAAATGCTAAAAAAATAATTAATTAAAATTGTTTGAGTTGAAAAAAAATAAATCTGATAATTAAATTAATTATAATTAATGTGGTTCACATTTAAAATAAAAAGAACTTATAATTAAATCAAGTCAAACCAATATAATTGGTTTGTTATGGATTGTCGAATTCGTTAAGTAAATTGAATTTGATAAACAGCTCTATGTGATACTTTAAGGGTACATGGTATGCAATTGCATTTTCATTCAATTTTTTTAACACGTTCATTAATTTTATATGGCAGAATAATAAGATAATTAATGAATTTAATTAAATAATAATAAGAGTGATAAAATATCAAATTCCTATAAATGTATCATTTATTTATCAACAAATTGTTAGTTTAAATAAATCTGAACTTAATCTTCTTAAATAAGATATCAAATTTGAATATTATGAATGAAAAAATCAGTAAATATTTTAGATTAATAATATAGTTATAAAAAAATGATTCATTTAGTTTATTTAAAATAATTGATATCAACACAAATTGTGAAAATTTAAAGATAAATTTTGCACACATTAATCTAACAAATTATTCAATTCCCTTTAGCAGTGAGTTTCAGAGAAGATTATGAAATCCAATATTATTATTCTGAATAATATTTTAAGAAATGAAATATTGATTGAAGCTTTTTATTACTAATATAAATCTTGATACAAGTATTGATGAAATATAATGGTTGGCATGATGAGTCATGGTGTTGAAGCTGTGTATCACATGGTTAGAGCAAAAGACCAATTAGAGGGAACATGGGGAGAAATTGTTGCAAGTTGCAACAAGGAAATTGGAAACGGCAAGAAGAGTGAAAAAAGGGCGTTGTGACCCATCATCTCGTCCCGTCTTGGCATTTCTACTTCTATCTGATAGATCTAGCCAGTATATACGACGACCAATCATGGGAACATAAACGACACTCCATGCTCGTACACGTTTTTCATTAGAATCTTTCCTTAAAATCATTTGTGCTTAGTACACAACGTCATAACTCACAACCTCTGAAATTGTGGATGGCCACCCTTCTTCCTTCCTCTCCCTCCTACTACTGTACGACCACGTTTTGTCTCCATGTCTTTGTAGTTTAGTTTTATCTCTTTAGTTTAACTTGCCATCACAAATGTTATTTTAGTTTAAATTTATATTATTCACAACATTTTAAATTAACTAATATACCAATATATATTTTTAATTTTATATAATATATTGAATAATCAAATAACATGCATTTATAGTTGTCTAACTTCAAATCATTTTGTAGTTCAACAATAAAAATAATATTTATAAATTTCGAAAATTAGACTAAACATTACTGATTCTGGTTATTAATTCCCAGCATTGGGTTTTCTTAGCACCTACAATAAGTTCATTTTCAATGTTTTCCCTGCACTAAAAGAACGAAAGTGGAATTAAATTTTAACAAAAATAAATTAATTACATAACTAAAAAAATTAAGGAAAAGAATATTTTCTTCACTTAATGTGTTATTTCTCAAGAAGATTTGTAAGACACAAAGAATAGACCCTCCCTACGCTTCTGGTTTTAAATTTTAGTTGGAAATTCCATGAAGCTTAAATACCAATGAGTGGTTTCCATATTTTTGCAAGGAAGGAGCTAATGGACAAGGCCATGAGGACATCTAAGAGATATGTTTGGTACAACTTTCTTCCTTGTCAGTTAATTGGTGGAGAGCAATCTTAAGATAAAGATTTTTATGTTGAAACTAAGATTTCAAACATTAATACTCCAACTTCTTTACTGTCCACTCCCTAAAATTTTTTTGTTCTTTTTCTTTCTTTTTTTTCCTCTTCAAGTATGCTCTTTTATCTTAACCTCTTTTGTTAAACTTTAATCATCTTTGGTCATAGAATGTTCTACAATAAGTGCAATTACCTTTGCTATATTGTTTCCCAGCAATTTGTTCCACTAATTGCCCAACTTGAATATCAAGATTCTTGATTGAAGTTTTGGTGTTCTTAAAACAAGTTTGGGTGACTTCAATGAAATCTGTGAAGACATTCTCAAAGGTAGAAAGCCTAGATTTTGATTCATAATAATTGGTTTCATGATTATCACCACAGAACTCGCATGTTGACTATGTTCTTTGGATTCACACTGCTCTGAATTGCTCCCGATACACTTTCAAGAGTGTTCATGGCTTAATTGCTTCTTCTTTTTTTAACCACAATATATATGATAGCTCACAGATATGGAGTCAAGAGGAGAGATTGAAAGTTTAAAACAAAAATAAGGAAAACGTAAAATCAAAATTATGAAGCACAAGTAAAATATCCAAAACAAACAAGACAATAAGACAACAATCCTACAAAACTAAAAACAAATAAATTGAAATAATATATAAAAAAAGGTAAAGTATATTTTTGTGTCTATTAGTTTTTATTTTTAATCTTCCATAAAAAAATTTATTATTTTTAGTCTCTTATAAATTATTTTATTTTTTAGTTTCTTACAATTAATTTTAACTATTAAATAATGATGTAACGAATATAAATTGTGTGTAAAAAAACACTATTTAAATTTTTGACAAATTTTAAATGTTATAATTTTTTTTAGAGTTTAAATATGTATTTTTATAATATCAAGTAATCTGATGTTCAGAATTTTATTTTTTTAAAATATTTTTAACGATTTTAATCTGTCAACAAATTTATATAATTAAAAATTGTTTAAAAATTTTAATTAAAAATTTTAAACACAAA
Organism: Pachyrhizus erosus; assembly: GCA_026544285.1. Lineage (NCBI taxonomy): Eukaryota > Viridiplantae > Streptophyta > Magnoliopsida > Fabales > Fabaceae > Pachyrhizus > Pachyrhizus erosus. The sequence goes on along the minus strand of JAMLFT010003057.1, from coordinate 18,395 downwards.
TTTTATTTATTGTATCATTATTTAATAATTAAAATTAACATGAAAAATTAAAATAAAAAATAATTTATGATGAACTAAAAATAATAATTATTATTATAAAAATAACAAAAATCTAAATAAAACAAAACGAGGGTTAATATAAAAAAACCCAAAGTAACAACTCTTAAACTTAATGATACTGACACCAAAAGCTCAGACAACGCTGTATGCCGATCACTTTAAGTAATATAATGACAAGTAAAATATCATTTCCCAAACATTTTTAGATCAATTACCAAATACTATTAAGCTTTTATTGGTTGAGCTAACATCAAGAGTGTAATCTAAGCATTCCTACATGAAAAATAAGATGTAACAATGCAATTGAATGAAAAACATGCACTGATATGCAAGATATGAACAAGGACTAATGATGATTAAGCTGTAAGGAAATACAATCCTTCTATACCTTCACTTAATATAATCTCCCTTTCAAAAGTGGCCAATTCTATCGCTCATCGTTCAAGTTCACTAATTATTTTTTAACATAAAATTAATTTTTATATTTTTATGTTATAAAATATTTATATAATTTTAAAAATAAAAAAAAATGAAAAAAAAAAATTCTTCATTCTCCCCCTTCCCATTTCATGTTAATTTTAGGAGAAAAAAACTAATTGTTGATTTAAAAAAATGAAAAAAAAATTCCTTTTTATTTTTTCTCAAAAAATAATAAAAATTTGATATTTGCATCGTACTTCTCTTTTTTTTTTTTTTCTTCCTCTTACTTTTCTTAAAACAATCAATGAATTAATTTTGCTTTCAAAGGCAATCTGAATATTAAAATATTTATATTATTTAGGTACAAACAAGTATCTTATATGAGATGCGATTTTGTTTGAGCTAAATATGATAACGGTTAACAAAAAAATTCATATTTTGTGTATTTAACATAACTGCTTTTATGAATTTGAAATTGAGAATCATTGATTAAGTTAGAATTATCTCATATCAATTAGTTTATGCATTGAGAGTGTGTTTGAGACAAGTGAAATTTGATAATTTCTGGTGTTTTTTCAAAACAAATGATCAAATTAATGGATGTTAAAATGTTAGTTTAAACTCATTATTTTATTAGCAGAGTATCAAATAACCTTAGTCGAATAAAAAATACTAATCCGAAACTAGTGAGCATTTTAAGGAATCATCACATGGTGATTATTATTTTAAACATTATGGTCAATTCTAGCGGGACCCGAAAGCGATGGCATCGTATCGCAAAGGCCGACGCTGCAGGGTAAGCTTTCCGACAGAACCAGATGGTCCATTGGCCCACGTTTCACTTACCCTGCGCGTGTCATTCTGATGGCTGTGGCTGGGAATGTGCGAACCACACGAATCTTAATTCTTAAAGCCCATGTTGGGCTTTGAACAACTTCTATGATGTTGCAAAAGCTACGTCCACATGCCTCAAATCAAATACTACAGTTTTGGGTCAAACAGTTCCATCACAATGTACATGCATTTTTTTCTGTGACTCTTTCAACAATACTGTTGAGTAACGTAGCTAGAACTAACAAGGAACCACGGTATCGACCGAAAACTAAAAATATAAATAAACTACCCTCATTTCCGCAAACAAAACCATAAGGTTCCGTGATTCATTTTTCTGGCTTCGCATTTTTTTTCCTTTCTTTCGTGTAATTGGGTGAAGGAACAAATTCATTGGAAATGCCGTAATACCATTGTATCGTACTAACTTTTAATTAACCTTATTTCTTTTGGGGTTAAGTGAGTGGTAAAAAATGCATCAAAGATTCGTAGGAGAATATGCACAATATTAAGAATTAATGGGTAATTTAACCGTACGTACCACCTTGTATACTTTCATAACGACAATAGCGTTGTAATTATCTACTAATCAAATGACAGATTAGAGGACTACAGTGTTTCCAACTCGTTCAGAGTTATAACCCAGACAATGGAACAGGAAACGACAGGAGATGAACCCAAAAAATTTAAAATAGAATGAAATTATTAAGACAGAAGAAACAAACATAACATTAATTATACGAATACATTAATTTGAGCAATGAAGGGACTGATAAGGGATGGTCATGGTGAGTTCTAGTATTTAATAGCTGAGAGGTTTTCATGATATTATATTCAAATTAAATGCAATCTTATTTCCTGCAGGTTCTATTTTCAATTTTCATCAATATGTAACTTGTATGACCACCTATTATTGCCATCTCTATGCATTGTTCTCAAGTTCTTTTTCTTTTTCAGAATCCAGATACATACTACCTATGACTATATTTCGGAGTTTGCGTTGGTAACAAAATATCGTAAATGTTTCTCTTTAAATAAAGAACGCAGAAGTTAAAACTGCACATGTTAAGTTTAATAAAATTAAATCAAAATCCTTCTAACTAGTACAGGTAATTTATTAAAATTTGTTTTTGTCTTTGTCTAATGGTTACCATTCTTTATTGTTGATTATATAAATATTAGTGCTCTGGCCCAAGGTTTACCAATACGTGGCCACTGGAGGGGCACATTGTCCCAGTCACAGAGAAAGTAATAATTTACCGCATCTATGATCAATCACGTGCAAAGCACGACATCCATGGAGAACAGACAAAATGGATTCATTTACTCACCCTTTTTTTTTCTTAATCAGAAATGAGCAATCACTGATGAGTTGAAGATTCTTGATAATTATGAAAATACTAGTTTCGTATAAAAGGTTAGCAATTATGAGATTGGGGACTTTGATCAAAGATGGTCCAACCAAATTTGCTATCCGTGGGGAAAGTTGAACTTCTTAAAGCTGTTTATTTGTGGTCCGAACTATTATTAATCATCCTAAATCTTGTGACAATAATTACCATAGCACTCAGTTTCCATAGGTCAAGGTTTGGTCCCTTCCTCCGATGCTTTTATCTTTTTATTCTTTTGCGAACTGACATTTACTTCTTATCCTACACTCCTCTTTTTTACAGTATTCATTCTAATGACACCCCACCACGCACACGCGCACCAAAATGTTTTGGGAAATCGCACAAATTGATTTGTCTAATGGAATTTTCTCTCAACTTGCAAACCGGGAGATTATCAAGCATTTAATTCTGAGGTTGATCCAATAAGCGTGCACGGGTGATGACACCTACCTTGGTCCTAATTCAAGTGGGTTACCTGTTCCTTTTTGTTTTTAACAGGAAAAATCCATAAGAAAATGGGATGTGAAAGTAGCACGGAGATAGACGATAAATACAGGCAGACAGAGCGTATTGACTCCTGATATGTGATGCTGAAATAGGCCAAAATTATTTATGGCCAGCTGAAATGAAAATACTACGATTGGAGTGATACTTTTCCTACAGGGTAAACTAGCAAACAAAACAACAAGGGTCAGAAGGCGCAGAACAAGTTGGGGAGGGGAGGATATAAAATTCTTATTCAAGAAAATTGATGTTAGAGTGATTTTAGAGGTGTTTTGACAAATTATATCGCAAATAGGAGCAAAAGTTGCAGTTGATCCAATGGGTGAAAACAAATCGAGCGGCCTAAAGAAAGGGCCAAAAGATCCTCCACTCAGTCGCCATCACTGGGGTCGCAGATTGAACAGAACCTTTTCAGGATTATATCTGAATGAGAAAAGTACTTTGAAAATTCTAGGAAAACACAGATGGTAACAACTGAAGCTGTTTATATACAAGTTAAACAACTTTTTTTTTTTATGTATAAAATAACAAGACTACATACATCAAAAGCATTCATTCCCCTTTTAACCGTTTCCCCTTGTGTCTGAAATAATTTGAAGCGGCAAAGAAGAAGGAAAAAACTTTTAGGGGAGCTGAATCCGTCATCTCCTCCTTCTCTCTTCTTGTCTGTTTCCCAAAGAATCCACATGACACTTCCGGAATTTGTTGCCTAATGCTTGCTCAATTCAGGGGCTTCTTTAATGCTCATCTCGACCATCTCAACTGCATTAAAACCTTCCTCTTCGTTGGCAATGGTTGACTGAGAATCGATCCCGGAACCTGCCTGAATCTCCTTGAACATTGCCATGACTTGAATCATCGTTGGACGCCTCCATGGCCGATCGTCCAAGCAAGAACACGCAATCTTCAGGTGCTGCAAAAGCTCCATCTCCAGATTGGGGTCTTCCTTCATGAGCTCCGGGTCAAAAATATCACTTATTTTCAGCTTAGCATGTTGTTTAACCCATCCAACAAGATTATTATCACCAAAATCAGCCGAGTCCGTTGGCCTTTTCCCAGTTAGCAGCTCTAGCAAAACCACACCGTAACTATAGACATCACCTTTAGTGGAGCATCTGAAGCTCTGATAGTACTCAGGAGGAACATACCCCGGGGTGCCCGCCAGTGTGCTCACACTCAAATGTGTATCCATAGCACTCATAAGCCTGGCCATTCCAAAATCAGAGACCCTAGCTTCCAGGTTTTCATCAAGTAACACATTGCTCGACTTCATGTCTCTATGAATGATGTGGGGGATACAATTGTGATGAAGAAATGCCAATCCCCTAGCAGCACCAATGGCAATTTTCCTCCTAATCGACCAGTTCAGCTTGATCCCCGCTTTCTTCTGATCATGCAAAACATCCTCTAAGCTTCCATATTTCATGTACTCATAAACCAAGAGTCTCTCTTCCTTAACCTTGCAGTATCCCAACAGGGGAACAAGATTCCTGTGCTTGATTTTACCAATGGTCTCCATTTCAGCAGTGAACTCCCTGTCCCCTTGTCCGCTGACATGTATAAGCTTCTTGATAGCCACCACACTTCCATCCTTCAACTGAGCCTTGTACACGTCCCCAAACCCACCAGAGCCAATGAGACTGTCATTGTGAAAGCCATTGGTAGCATCCAGAAGGTCCGCAAAAGTAAGCTTCCGGAGAGGCTTCTCAAATGTTGCAAGGTTTATGCTAAGAGCTTCATGAGTACTGGTGTGCTTCCAGCTCACATTGGCAGGACCCGAATGCGAATTACCATCAGCATACGCTTCAAGAGCAGCCTCCTTCTTCTTCCTCCTCTTTCTGGTCTCAATGGCAATTATGATCAAACCAAAGACGCAGAAGAGGGAAAACAGCAACCCCATAGCCACACTTCCGGCCAGAGAAGCCTGTCTCCTGTGAGACTTCATATGTTGTGCATTCCCGTTGTTTGCCGGGTCCGATCCACACGGTGTCAGAGGAACTCCACAGAGACCAGAGTTGTTCTGAAATCTCGCTGCAGGGAATGTATCAAATTGACCCGACTCAGGAATCGTCCCCGAGAGCAAGTTATTAGACAAGTCAATCTCAGTGAGCAAGGAAAGCCCCGTGAGGCTCTGCGGAATTTGCCCTTCCAGTCTATTATTTGAGAGATCAAGGATGTTGAGATTCTTCATCTTTCCAAGCTCTTGAGGAATGCTCCCAGACATATTATTATGACCCAAATTGAGAATGTACAAATAGTACATAGCCCCAATTTCCTTCGGAATACTCTCTGACAACATGTTGTGAGAGATATCCAAAAATATCATAGAACCATTATGGTTAAACGTTGGCTGCAACTTACCTCCATAAACCCTGGTGAAATTGCAGGGGTTCCTGGTCGAAATCCTGTTCAGCTGCTGCTGACTAATTCCCGCAAACTCCAGCAAGTTCCCCGCTCCATGGCACTCTTTACTCCCATCGTTCTTTATATACACATAGGTCTTGCCACTGATGAAATTCACAGCGATCTTCCCCGATTGCTTGAACAACTCTGGCGGAATGGGCCCGGTGAGTGAATTAGTATTCAGATCCAACCAAATCAAGCTAGTACAATCCCCAAGCTCCGGCGGAATCCGGCCGGAGAAAGAGTTATTGCTGAGCTTAAGTATGGCCAGATTAGAAAGCTTCCCAATCCAAGCTGGAATCTCGCCGCTAAGCCTGTTGTTGGAGAGAGAGATCCAATTCAACTTGGTGCAGTTAACGAGCCCAGAGGGAATGTTCCCAGTCAAGTCGTTGAAGTCCAGGATCAGGTTCTCGAGGCTCTTGAGATACATGAGCTCCTGGGGTATCTCCCCGTGGAGCTGGTTCAGCCAGATGATTAAGTCTTTAAGCTTTGAAAGAGACCCCAAGCTGGGAGGGATAGTTCCAGTGAGGTAGTTGAAACTCAAGTCCAAGGCAACAAGGTTGGAACAGTTGCTGAGAGTGGGAGGAATAAAACCAGTGAAACGGTTATTCTGCAGGTAAAGTTCCTTGAGCTTATTCTCAGCATCTCCACAGAGAGTTGTGGGGATAGGACCGCTGAAGCTGTTGGAACTCAGATCCAGCGACTCCAAAGTAGAGAGCTTAGAAAGCGACAAGGGAAGAGGACCGAGGAACTCGTTGAACGCCACGGCAAGCTCCTTAAGGCTGGTCATTTGCGTGAGAACATCCATAGGCAACGCGCCGCTGAAGCGGTTGCTGGAGATGTCAAAGGATTGCAAGGAAGTGCACGAGCCGAACGCGCCGGGGAGTGGGCCGGTGAGGTTGTTGGAGGAGAGATCGAGCTGGAGCAAAGTGGAGCAGAGGTCAGAAAGAGAGAGAGGAATCAGGCCGTGGAAGTGGTTGGCGGCGAGGTAAACGAACTGGAGGGAACCGGAGGGGAGGGAGGGAACAGGACCGGAGAACTGGTTGCTGGAGAAGTTGAGGTAAACGAGGCTCTTGCAAGGGGAGAGAGTACGTGCAATGTCGCCAAAGTACTTGTTAGCGGAGAGGTCCAAGTATTCAAGCGAAGAGCAATCACCGAAGGAAGGAATCAGCTCGGAGAAGTTGTTGGAAGAAAGGTCCAAGTGCTGCAGGGAAACGGAACCGGAGAAGTCGGTTTGGCCGGTGATTTTGTTGCCTTTAAGAGCGAGGTGTTTGATGTCGGGGTTGAGAAGCCACTGGAGGACGCCGGGGCCGTAAATCTTGTTGTAGGAAAGGTCGGCGACGAGGAGGTTGAGCTTCCAGTGCAGGGGCTCGAATTCGAGGAGGTTGCTGGAGAGGTTGAGAGATTGGAGGTTTGAACAGGAGGCAAGAAACGACATGTCGTTTAGGGAACCGGAGAGGGCGTTCTGTGATAGATCTATCAAGGTTAATGTGGAGGCGCACTTTGAATGGGAGAGAGGCATGGTAGCAGGACCGGAGAGGTTGGTTGATTTAAGGGTCAGTGACTGGAGGTGGTCGAGGGTGAGGAGGTAGGTGGCAATAACGGTTAGGTTAGTGCTGAGAGGGATGGAGGTGAGGTCTATGGAAGTGAGGTGGGTGGTGTCGTTGCAGGTTATACCGGTGAATGAACATGGGCTTTGGTTCGGGAGCCAGTTGGGAAGGAGGGTTGGGTTCGGAAGAGCCTCTTTGAAGCTTATGAGTTGCTGAGTGGGGTCTTTGCTCGGAACCGAAGCTGCATGAGAAAGCGAGAGGAAGGTGAGTGAGAAGATTAGCATGAGATAGCTTCTGTACAGAGCTTTCATTTTGGCGAGATAGAAAGCTATGGAGAAAGGAGAGTGAGAGAGTGAGAGAGTGAGAGAGTGAGAGAGTGAGAGAGTGAGAGTGGTTGTATTTGCCGGTGGTTTCTCTCTAGGCTGTGTGGTGTTTTTGTTTAGGGTGTGAGCTCTGCCTCTGCCATTAGAGAGAGAAAGAGAGAAATAGAGAGCTCATAGCACATTGACAAGCTCTGTTGATTGAGAGAAAGAGAGAGAGAGAGAGAATGATATGATATGATTATCAAGTATGAATGAATAGTATAGAAAGTGAGAGAAAGGGAGAGTCAAAAGTCCTAGTAAGGAAGGTAAGAAGGGTATTTATCAAGTGGAAGAGTGGACACAGCTGTTGCTCACATGCCATGTGACACTCCCTGTTCCTTCCTTCTTCTTTTTAATCTAAGCTTCCTGTTTTATTTTTTCCATTTCCACTCTCCATACTTCTATCTGCAGTTCTCTTTTATCAAGTTAAATTATTAATGTTACGTCTCCTTGTTCTTTGTACAAACAAAAATCTATTTAATGAGAAACACAATTAATAATATCATTAAAACACATAACCGCCCAATCATTTGTTCCAAGTAATTAAGATAAATTTGTATCAAGATTCATTAATTTGATTTAACATTTTTCTTATTTCCGCCTCCTTCATCTTTGCTAAAAACTCTCAAACATTTTGTCCTTTTTATAATTCCTGTTTTATTTAAAATTATTTTTTTTATTAAATATTAAATTCAGCCATTTAATTATCTCTCTAGGATTATATAATTGATATGTAGAAAAATAATTCAAAATATAAATTGTTTAATTTAAATTCTATTATTTTTGTGTAGCTTTTTTATTCTAGATGCTCATCCAATTATGTGTATGGCTTAAATTAGTAAATATAGTAATTTTTATTTTAAATTTTTTGCTCTTACAATATGTATAACTATTTGTTTTAGTTTCTATTATTAACTTGTTATTAGCAACATGTGATTAATAATGTGTTTGAAAAAAATAGAGAGAGAAACTTTAATTTAAATATAATTATATAAAGACTATTCAATTTATTTATTATTTGTGAGTTTATTTTTTTTATTAAACAAATCTCTATAAATATTTTAATTAAAATGTCTTGACAATTTGGGCATAAAATTTTCATAAATTATTAAGAGATTTAGCTTATTTTTAAAAAGATAGACATTTACAAAATTTTTGTTTTGCTTATTATTTATTATAAATTTTAAAAAATTTATTTGAATATATTGATGGACAAATTAACAATATTGCACATGTTGCACGAGTGAATCTTATTTGTAAAAGGATGGTCATTTACACGAATTTTTTTTATACTTATTATCTATTACATATCCTGAGAAGTTTGTTTGAATTTATCGAAAAACATGTCAGCTAAGTTACGCATGTTGCACGAGTGTATCTCATTTATGAAAAATCGGGCACTCACGTGAATTTTCTTCTATTTGTTATTTGATACAATTCCCAACAATTTTATTTGAATTTATTGAAGAATGGGTCAACTAAATTGTGCATGTTCCATGAGTGTATCTCATTTATGAAAAATCGGTCACTCACGTGAATTTTCTTCTATTTGTTATTTGATACAATTCCCAACAATTTTATTTGAATTTATTGAAGAATGGGT
>JAMLFT010003056.1:0-23164 GCA_026544285.1 Pachyrhizus erosus | reverse complement strand
TTGTGTGTTTGGGGAAGACACCTTCTTCCCTTTTATAGGCAAAAATTTTGCCTTATGGTTTGCCCAAAATAAATGCAATTAAATAGAGAGCACCGAATGGACAAGTCAGAAAAGTAACTGAAGAGTTCTTTTATTCCTTCCACCCTTTCATTTGTTGGCTGGACAATTAATTGTTGGCTGGACAATTAATTGTTGGCTGGACCCCACAATAGTCAACTGGTAAAAGTGAATTGGTGCATGAGACTAGGGTTCTAATATTTGTTGGAGACCATTATTATTATTACTAGGCAAACAAATAATTAAAGAGAAATGATGATCCGATTATGAAATATTGATTACAAACAAACCAAAACAAGGAGTAGGAGTATACATAAAGTGATATAGTATGACTTAAGAAATAAAAGGCAGAACAATATCAAACCAATCATATTCTTAATTCAATTGCAAGCTTGAGTTAGTCAAAATTTATTTGGTTTAAGGACCGTAGGAGCCTTAAGGAGAGCCTGCAAATTATCAATAATAGAGCCATAAAGTTGTATAAATGTTACATAAAAAGGAGCTAAGCCATTTTCGTGGAATCTGCACTTATGTTTGTGGCATCCATTTTGAACTTTTACACAGAATAAGAATATTGTGAGTAGTGAGTACTCGCAACGGTTTTCTTAACCCAGTAGAGAAGCTTGTGCTAGCAAGTCTCCTTTTCACTTTTTATCTAAACTTAATCCAAAAGGAGAGAGGTATATGTTGTTGTTAAATGCTGTGCCCTGTTTGGGCTCTAAGATATCCAGAAAAGTAGATTGGAGCCATGAAGTATCTTTGCTTTAGCATTATATCCGTTAAGAAAGTCCTTAAGTAGCTTCTTTGCGGGGACAAAAAAATACATTAGACATTGCAATTTTTTTTTGTTTCCTTGGCTGCTTAAGTAATGAGGACCACCTATTAGCTAGAATGAATACGTTTTCCTTCATTTATTTCCCCACCTTCTCAAATCTCAGAGCTGCTTTCTTGTAACCATCAAATCATGGTATGTTTTGGTGAGAATTTTAATTACAAACTAATAAAAAGAAAAACCCACCATGTTATACACAGCTTGCTTCTTGTCCTATCCTATGCCAAAGTAACCGAAACATCAACACTGTTTCTAATTTTAGGTTTAAATATAAATTTATTCATTGAAAATAAGGCATTTTTTAATTTTATCTTTTGAAAAAAATATTTTTTTTTAAATTTTGATTATCAAATAACTGTATTAAATGATATCATAACATCTTTAATAGTATAATAAATAATAAATTATCATGTTATTAAGGAGTTTAATAAAATAATTATGTATAATTTTTATTCAATAAATTGTGTTTTAAATTTTAATTTATTTAAAATAATTAATGACATTAGATTAATCAATAAGATATTTTAAAATATAATATATGTTGTGTTAAACTTAATCAATTTAAAAATTATATATAACAACCTTGCTATCATTTAAGTAATAACAAGAGTTAAAACAAAACCTTACTTGACAATAAATTAAAACAAATAAATAATTTTTTTTAAAGGATTAAAATTAATTTTTATTCTAAAGAAACAAAATTTAAAAAAATCTTATTTTTTTATAGATTAAATTTATATTTAAATCTTAATTTTATAATAATATAGTGTCAACACAATTTTTATCAAATATTAATACAAGACAACACAATATTATCTCTTTTGATTTTGGGACTATTTTTTAGTTTAAATATATATTTGTTCATCAAATTTAGTTTATTATTATTCTTTGTCTTCTCAATTTAAATTGATTTATTTTTTCAGTCTCTTGATTTTAAAAAATATTCATTTTAATTTCTCTTAATTGAATTATAATAGTTTTTTTATTGTAGAAATGGTTAAAAAATAAGTTTCAAATTGAGAAATTTTTAAAAAAAAATTAAGAAACAACATATATCAATAGCCTAAATTTAAAAAATTAAAAACATATTTAAAATTAAATATTTTTTGTATATATCAGAAAAATAAAAAGCGAGTTTGAAATAATTATATTAAAAAAATCATACATTAATAATATAAAATAATTTTATATTATCATCAAATTACATAATATAATTTATTAACTTTTATAATAATTATTTAATCATATTAATCATAATTTTTAATTAATTAATAATATAAAATTATTTTATACTATCAACTCTATTAAACTTTAAATATAATATTAATTTCTTTAATATTCAAATAATGAAACTATACATCAACAAGTATATTGCAATCATGATAGGTACATTGTAAGGGTAAAACAACTAGACAAGAAGAGGTTTTTGGTATAACCTTTTATGAGCAGCCACACGTGACATTATTTAGATCTCCTTAGAAAATTGAATTAACTAATGAAATTATGTACATAGCTTGTCGAGAACAACAATTAAATGACAAAAAACAAAAGAGGTTAGCGTATGTCACAAATTCTTTTGATATAATATCGATTAAAATTGCAATTTTATATCTAATCTGTTAATGAAAACAATTTTATATGTCGTGTGCAGTTACGAGAATTATAGAGAAATTTATTTAAAATTATAAAAATAGTATATGAATCCTATAAATTATTGACAATTTATTCTAAAAAAATTAATTAACTTTATGATACAGAGTGGGAAAAAGCAACACAAAAGAAATTCAATTCCAATTTTCAACCTTCTGCTTGATAATTCCCTCCCTTTCAATGAAAGAATATATTAATATTAATATATTAAAAGTAGGTAACACTGGGGGTTTGTAGTTGCCCTAGGGGCAACTTTCCCTCTTAAAGGTAAAATTGGATTTTTATAACATTACATAGTATAATAAATTAAACCCCTTTTTTTACTTTCATCCTGAGGTATTAAAACCCCATTTTCTTATTATTTTTATTTTATATTATTTTATTTTTCATTGTTTTTTTTAGAATTTTGGACTGGACTAGTGCATTACAATTTTTTAAAGATTTTTTTTTTTATATTTGGACCCGTATTAATTTATTTACAATGTTAATATTATTTGATTATCAATATTAAAATTGATACAATGATAAAAGAGATTAAAATTAAAATATTAAATACAATGATAAGAATGTGCCATAAATTTACCCATTAATAATTACATATGATTTTAGTATTTCTAAATTTATTTTGGTTAATCTGTTGTATAATTTTTATTTGAGAATTTACTTATATTTTATGGATTCCTAATCATTGTCTTTTAATGAGTAGATGAAGTTATCATTTAATTGAATTAATTTTTTTGTGCAAGTTATGTAGTACATATTTTTTCATTTTATTATTTATGTATAAATTATAAAATCTATATATTTTAATTTTTTTGTTAAAAATTTGTTCATGATTATAGAGTTTCTATTTTTAATTTAAATTGTAGAGTCATTTTTTATTTTTATTGAAAACTTATAATTATTTACAAGTATTTTAATAGGCTTTAAAATTATTTTTAGTTAGATATTTAATTATATTTTTAATTTCAGACTTTAAGATTTTTGAAACCATTATAAATTGTAATGATTTTTTTTTTACAATTTTAAGTAATTAAAAACCAATCTTAATGTCATGCTTTTAAATTTAGGAACTCAATTTAAAAAATATTTAAAAATCCAAAATATTTTTATAAAATTTAATGACATACTTTTGTCTCATTTTTAAATTATGTTTTATTAACTAAATACAATTTTCATATATTTTGGTGTTATAAAATTTGTTTACTAAAAATATTTATTATTAAATTATTTTTTAAATATAAAAGTGCGTTTGAAACAAATAAAATATTTTTAGCTTTTAAAAATTAATTATTTTCAAATAGACATTTAAGTGTTAATGTGATACTCTCAGTTCTCGTTTATAAATAAATAAAAATTTATTTTCATATATATTAAAAAAAATAGTTAACTGCATTAATTTTATTAATTTTTTAATATTTTTTTAAAATTATTCTTGTTATTTAAGAGATTCTTAATAACTTATTCATGAATATAAAGTAAAAGAATGTTATTGAGAATATCAAAATAATTAAATGAATGATATTTTTGGAAAGTAACATTAAATAAAAAAAATTAAAATTTACTTATATTTTAAAAAAAAAGTTAAATGACTTTTTGTTTATAAAAAAGAAGAAACGGAATATCGTTTAAGCCTTTCATAATTTTTTGTAATTATTAATAATTATATTAATTTATTATTTTTATAATCATTATATAGTTTAATAAATACGAAACATTTTAATTATTAGAGAAATTAATTTATTGATATATTTATTTTTTTGAAAGTTTAATATCAAGATATACAATATATAATAGAAAAATTATTCTATTTTTAAATAAAATTTTAAAAAAGAACAATTAAATTACTTAAACAGTAAATTTTTAAAAAATTATTTTAGGTTATTATTATTTATTTTTAAAAATCTAATGAGTAATGAATTATGAAGATGAAAAATAAATTATTATATATATATATATATTATTGTATGTTCTCATGAGATATGAGACAAATTTTTTTAGGAAAATAATATTTTTTATAATTTCAAAAATTAAATTTAAAGCTAGAAAAAAGTTAACAAATAAATATATTTTTATAAAATTAGTATAAGATGAAAACATAAACCTATTGTAATTTATTACAATCAAATCATTTATGAGTTATGATCTTATTTAAAAGTCTCGTATTGTTGTAAACATTTGAAATCTCATTTTTTTTTCTATTTGTAAAATTAGTAAAAACGTATAAATTAATAACGTTTTTTATTATATTTTTAAAATATAATTTTATAAAAAAATATTAAATATTATATTATTGAATTTCAAAATTCTTTTTTTAAAACTATATTATAGAAGATGCCCATTCAATTGTAGCATTATATCCATGAAGAAGGTCCATGAGCAGCTTCTTTGCGGGGACAAAAAAACCATAGCACATTGCAATTCCTTATTATGTTTTGTTTGTTTTTTTTTTATTGGCTGCTTGAGTAACGAGCACCACAAGATTCATTAGGTTTCAATAACCCTTACCTATTCTGTTAGCAAGAAAGAACATGTTTTTCTTCATTTATTTCCCCATTCTCAAATCACACTCGTTGCTTTCTTGTAATGATTAAATGGTGGCATGTGTTTGGTGAGAATTCTAACTCCAAATTATTCAAAAAAAAAATTTAAAAGTAAGTGAGAGATTAAGATAATTATATACAATATCAATTTTTTTGGTATTCAAATAATGAACATCAACTAGTATATTGCGTTTATAATAGCTAAATTGTAAAGGTAAAATGATTAGAGAAGAGGTTTTAGGCATAACCTTTTATGGGCAGCCACACGTGGCATTATTTATATCTCCTTAGAAAAATGAATTAACTAATGAAATTAAGTACATAGCTTGTCGAAAACAACAATTAAATTACAAAAAACAAGAGGTTATCATAAGTCACAAATTATTTTGATATATTAAAGTTAGAGTTTTATATCTAATTTAGATGTTATCAGAAGTCACAAATTATTTTGATATATTAAAGTTACAATTTTATACCTAATTTGTTACCGAAAACAATTTTATATGCTGTGTGCAATTAGGAGAATTATAGATTTTATTTAAAATTTTAAAAATAATATATGAATCCTATAAACTATTGTTAATTTATTTAACAAATTATATAATTAAGTTTATGATAAACAGTGCAAAAAAGCAACACTAAAGAAATTCAATTCCAATTTCCAACCTTCTGCTTGATAATTCTCTCCCTTCCAATGAAAAAAACACGGCATAACAAATCTGGAAAAAATATTACTTATATTCAACAAGTCACGCTATTAAACACAACAAGAAATTCATATTTAAAAGCAACATAGTAACATACCACACTGATGTAAGTAATTAGAAATTTACTATTATGAATATGATAGTATTAGTATTATTCTTAAGATGGTTAAGTTGCTACACTTTACCCTTTCCGAGTTTCAAAGGCCCTTATTAGATGCTGCTGCTTAACCTTAAACCTTATCTTTTCAATTTTCTTCAGGCCCTAATGTTATAACTTCGTTGTCAAAGATGATTTAACCTCTAATGTTATATGGTGGCGTGCCATGTGGACCATTTAAGTGGTGCACACCACCATTTCATTATTTGTTTAGGTAGTTTAGTAAGACAAAGGGTATATGCAGAGAGCCTCTTATACATGTACAGTAAAATGACCCCTAAAAAAAGCATGAATAATAATAAAAATAGGTCCCAAGCAGAGAAAAAAGAAAGGGGGAAAAAAGTGACAATTCACTGAAAAAGTTAGGGTTGGATGGGGCAGCGAAGCGATTAGGAAATGGTTTGGGTACACCTTTGATGTCTTATTCTCACATGTCATGATCATGGATTAATCATCTTGGATTTTGGACTTTAGATTAGTCTTCTGTGAGTAATGCTTGTCATTCCCTTGGAAATGGACACACAAATTAAGAGACTAAAAACTAATAATACACGCCACCCTTCTACTGGCCAAAACATTCATTTTTGCTGCTGTAGAGAAGTTGACATTAATATTGCAACAAGTTGATTAGGTTTGAATTAAATTCACCCAACTAAAATGCTGCACACAGATTTGGCCCAGAACTCACATATTGCAAAAAGTAATTAAGTATCTCTGGCACATTTATTCAAAGAATAGAGATTCTAGTTATTATTAAAAAATTATACACTTCTCAACCAAACAAAAATAATGATAACTATTATTTTAAATGATATTATTATACTCAAGAGTAAGTTATTAGTTACCATATCACGTAAGTAGAATAATTTCGTCAACAAATTTAATTAATACAATTTTTTTTTTGTTGCTTTTGATAAACTTGAAGAGAAAAATCATGTGTTGCAAATTTAGTTCCAAACACACAAATATATAATTATTTATGATTAGTAGACATAATAAAAAGGTTTTTATAATCACATGAATTATGACATTTTTTATATTATCTTTTTAACATTTTTTACGGTTATTGGCTATTTTTTTTTAAATATCAATTTTAGTAATTTTCATTTTTTATTTAATAATTTTTTATTTAGAAATAGGACCTATTAAAATTAATAATTTTTAATAAATTTCTATCAATTATAAAAAATATTAAAATAGTAAAACTAATATTCTATTAATTAACATGGTATGATATGTTATTAATATTCTAATTTTAAATATAATCTTATTGGTTATTAATTTTTTTGAGTAATTATATTATTAACATAAAACATTCACAAATTTTATTAATTATTAATTTTTAATAGTAGTCCTCTTTTAATTATGTTTTTTTTTTTCATTCCAACTAGGATTCTATATTTAAGACACTAATTAACAGAGTTAAAATATTGGTATATTAAGTTAGACTCGTCATGGAGAAGTGGGTGGGTTTGGGTTATGTTTTTGGAAGTGAATCTGGGAAGAAAAAATAAAAAAATTGGAAAGGAAAATAGATAGGAGCGGATAGTTGAATATTAGTAGTACAGGATTGGCAAGGTGTGGGGTAGAAAGCATAGCCTGGCACACAAACCAGCAGTGCCACTTCCAAAATACTGAACAAACATAAATAAGAATAATAATTCTTACACACACATTTCTTTCTCTCTCTTCATCTCCAGTTCACCCTAACCATTACCAACAACCACTTCTTTTCTTTCTTTCTCTCTGGTATGACATGATTCATCTCCCAAGGCACAGTAATGATGGTCACGTCTCACCTTCCGAGACCCTTTTCTTGAAGGAAACTCTACTCCACCAAAATCTTGGCTTTTTTTGGTGAAGAAATAGAAGAAGAATAATACTAATAATAACAATATCAATAATAATAAATATATGTTATTAATATTATTATTATTGTTATTGTTATTAAATATGACGGAAGTGCTTCAGTTGCCTTCATCCTCAAGCTGTTCTCGTCGGCCATGTGGTGGTCTCTCACACAATGATGGGTCGCACCCAAGTCCCCTTATTAACGCTCCCACTGTGGAAGAAGAAAGAGTGCCACAGTCCCCTTTGGTTTTGGAAGTTGAAGAAGAAGAAGCGAAAGAAAGGGAAAGAGAAAGGGATCAGCTTTCCATTTTGACCCTTCTGATTGCTACGTTTAGGAAATCTTTGATTGGCTGCAGCACTACTACGGCTTCTTCTTCTTCCATGGAAATTGGCTGGCCTTCCAATGTGAGGCACGTGGCTCATGTCACCTTCGATCGCTTCCATGGCTTTCTTGGTTTGCCTGTTGAGTTCGAACCCGAAGTCCCCAGGAGACCTCCCAGCGCAAGGTATGTTCTTAAGGAAACTTGGGGTTTCTTCAAAATTTAATCTTTCTTCCAAATTTGTTGCCATTTGAATGGTGCCTTTTTTTATGAGGATGGTTTCTGAAAAGGGTGTTTTCTTGGAAATCTATGTCAATGTACCCATTTTTTGTTTCTCGTCTAGAGTTTTATTAAGTGAACTTGTGTGATGTTGAATTTTAAAATTCGCATCTGATTCTTAACTATTGGTGTGGATTTTTGTTAGTTCTTGTTTCCATATTGGGATTTTGAGTTAGTATGTTCTTATTGTGGTTCTATCATTACATAGGCAAGGATATGAATATAGGATTCCTCACCTTTTTTATTTTCTCAAAATCTAGTTTCCGCTCCCTTGATTTGGTTTTCCACTATTCTTGCACTTTAAAAGCTTGGAGTTGAATGATAGATACAATTGAAGGCTCTCTATTACATATAATTCTAATTTTCCAGTGATTGGAGCAACTTCCAAGTTCCAACTGGCCTGTCATGTTATCCATCTATAATCTGTAGTTAATTCATACTGATAAAGTGCTACTTGTCTGTCTTGTAAACTAGTCTTCTAAAGTGGGTTTGGTTCATAGTAACAAGTAAACAATTTGAGAAAAATGAGAGGCAGGGAAAGATATTGATCTAGGTGCTTTCTTCCATCTTTTCTGATTGTGTCATACCCGAATTCTATTTCCTCTTTGGTTCATAAACAATTGATTATTTTGTGATGGCAACTAACGATAAACCCCGTTGATGTTATTTTCACAATTGTCAGTGTAGCCATTGTTGATATAGGTATACAGCACCCCATTTGCGTGTAGTTTACAACCTATCTATTTGGTCATCTACATTTTGGCAATCTTCTCTGTTTTTTACCTGACTCATGTTATGTGTCCAGTTGGATCCATACTGAATTGTATTATCCTATTGAACATTGATATATTTTCATTTACTATCCACAGCGCAAATGTTTTTGGAGTTTCAACAGAGTCTATGCAGCTTTCTTTTGATGCCAGAGGAAATAGTGTACCTACAATACTGCTGTTAATGCAAAGACATTTGTATGCACAAGGAGGCTTGCAGGTATTTATCCTAGCTCCTTTATCCTTTCCTGCCTTGGTGAGAATCTAAAGGTGTTTTGAATTATTAATATGCTTCTGGAACAGATAATCCGAGTTAGTGGATGATCAATTTCTACATTATTTTTACCATGTTTGCTTCTCATTTTACCAGAAGCCTTTTGTATGATTTGTTGTTTAATTTAAATTAGGCTTGAATCTTGAAATTGAAATGTATCCATCCAGGCTGAAGGAATCTTCAGAATTAATGCTGAAAATGGTCAAGAGGAGTTTGTGAGGGAACAATTAAACAGAGGAGTAGTACCAGATGGCATTGATGTGCACTGCTTGGCAGGTCTTATAAAGGTATTACTATTTTTTCCTATTCACAATCACTCCTTTTTTCCCCCTAAATATTAAGATTTATTTGGTCTTGGATTTGTTGGATTTTGGTCTGGTCTCCTGTTTGAAAGTTGTCTAGGTGAATTTAATAAGTATGCTAATGTTAATTGTTTTCTTTTTTTTACTAAGGGGCAGAGTGGTGGGTGCATTAAAGAGGCCACTAACTCATTATGGCAACTATATTAAAATATTATTTCATTAAATTTGATGTGATTGTGTTCCTTCGTAGGCTTGGTTTAGAGAACTACCAACTGGGGTATTGGACCCTCTTTCGCCAGAGCAGGTGATGCAATCCCAGTCAGAAGAAGAATGTGCTCAGCTTGTGCGGCTTCTTCCTCCAACAGAAGCTGCTTTGCTAGATTGGGCAATCAACTTAATGGCAGATGTTGCTCAAATGGAAAACTTGAACAAGATGAATGCACGTAATATTGCAATGGTTTTTGCACCAAACATGACTCAAGTAAGACTAAATCATTTTCTGTTGTAAATGTAGGATACGGTTCTGCCCTTAGCCCCAATTTTTGTTTTGGAATTCGTACAAGTCAACCTCATCTTATTGGATACAACACCAATGAATAGAACAAACATTTTGACATATTTTTACATCCTTTTGTTGATATAATAAAGTTAGTTCAATTGTCTTCTACTGAAGGAATAAAAAATTTTGGTGAAAAGATTTATGTTATTAGTTTTTTCACCCTTAACATGGGTTCTGTAGATTTTTGAAGATCTGGGAAAACATACTGATGTAAAATGGGTTAGGAGTTTTAGGATTTGAATTTTGAAATTTAGGGTTTTGTTTTGATACTATTTGTTATTTTGGGAATTTATTGTATGTTGGATTATCTTATTCCTATCTAGAATAAGGTTAGCTTATTATGTTGTTTGGTTATGTTGAGTATATAGATAGACCATCGTTGTAAACATTTGGCATGCCTTTTCTTCGTAATTACAATGTTGAGCTTTTCTTTTCTCGAGAGAGTATCCAATACCCTGGTTAGAGTACTCTTCCCTAGAGGTGTGGTCTAAACTCGTTCTAAATCATGTGCTTGTTGTGGAACAAGACAATCCTTTAGATGGTTGAGTACTTATTCAGAATGGCATGATACGTTCAAATAGAGAAGTGTATGTAAAACTTGGAAAATAATTCTTTTTAATTCTGGTGAATATTCAGAAACTTTTAAACTTCATTACTATATAAAATTAGCAGTGGTCTCTTGCATTCCTAGAATCTTTTTCAGTTTGCCGTGTAAAATTATTGTCTTCAACAAAATGGTTGAGTTATGGTGCAATAACAGCATTCCTAATTGACTTTGATCTGTGTGTGCATGTTCCTTTAATCTTGTTTCTAGTATGTTATACAAAATTCTAGTGCTGGTCTGTGGTTATGATTATTCCCCAGTGCAATGACATCGTTTTGTGCTTTACAGATGGCAGATCCTTTGACTGCTTTGATGTATGCAGTACAAGTCATGAATTTTCTCAAGACTCTTGTCGTCAAGACACTGAGAGAAAGAGAGGAGTCTATTGTAAAATCAAATCCTGTTCCAGACCTCAATTCTTTTGACGATGATGGGAACCATAGCAATTCAGAAATGCTTGACAAGGATGACAGTGAAAATGGAAACAATTGTAGCGATGACGATGAAGATGCAGCATTTGTCACTGCAGAGCCTTCTCAACAAAGCCCTAGTCATCTTACTGAAGATGGCTGTGAAACTGAATCCAAAAGTTTGCCGACCTCTACTGAAAATTTCATTTCTAGTGGAAATAGGTTGCTGGTTGACAGCTGTCCTTGCAATCTTGTGTCTCAAATTTGCTCTTTGGCAATTGGACTTCAAGACAGCCTCGCTACTGGGCGAACAAAGGGAGATCAAGCAAAAATTTGCAGGAGCAAAAGCCTTCAGTTGAGTACTTATGATACAGACAAATGTTGGCCGAAGCTTGGCTTTGAAGCAGCTGCAGAGAAGAACCCGGGAACTGCAATTATCGGGCGCATAAATTCGAGAACGGAGTTGGCTGAAGCTTGGCGTTGAAAGGCATCTGATCTTTTATATCTCGCTGCCCAAGGGACCGGATGAAAAAAGAAAAATGATACTCCCATAATGTTTCTGCAATTGTGATTTCAGTAAATATGAACTCCTTGTGAGTTGCATAATTGCTGATCATAATGGAGTGCATCCATGTTATGGGAGCACTCACATATGCTCCTTTTGGAAAGGAAAGGGAATGCAAAGGACAAGAAGGTGTAAAGGGGAGGTCTCTATTTGTGTTTCCATGTTTGGAAATGCTCGCTACTGGTTTGGTTTTGGTGTGTGTTTTTCTGTTATTGTTTCTGGGTGAGTTGCTTAACCATGTTTCTTAATTCTGTCATTAACCATGCAGACTTCTAACGTTTTTTTTTATTCTTGTTCCTCAAGTATAGAATGTAACGAATTTTAAGTTGTTTCTCCGCTTTGTTCAACACATTTTTTATGGATGACCGCGTGGTCTTTAAACCCCTATGTGAGTTTGGATATTTAAGGCAGAGTGAAATGGTTTGAACAGATGAAACATGAAGGAAAGAAATAGAATTAATGTGTGGATATTCTTATGGTGTAATGGAAAAAATAGTTTGGTCTCGTATTCCTAGGCTAAAAGGAGAAGAAAATGATGGAATTGGATGAGAAAGAACTAACCACGTGTTTGGTTCTGAGTTAAAAAATCACGACGTGTGTGATGTGTCAGAAAAATCTACTTTGGATGTGGAAATTTGACTGAGTATTATTTAAACTGTCACAAAACCAAACATGTTAAAAATGTTGTCATGTTTCAAAAAGCACTGTGTGAAAGCTATGGAAGCCAGAAATACTTGACTTGAACCAATTCAGTCAGCAAGCATTCTTCTAAACAATACTAGTACTCGACGGTAATAGAGAAGATATATGTTAATTTTAGCTTCTGTTTTTTTTTTTACACGCATAAATTCTTCTTTCCTAATCAAGTTTTCTTTATACTCAACAGTCAGAAATCAAACCTTCGATTGCCTATTTAAGGAACTCGAACTCATTTTGTTAATATAATTTGAAAACTGTATATGAAATTATTTTTTATTATAAATTATTTGGGAACGCATAGAAAAATGATAAAATATGTTAATAATGATTTTTGGACATTATTTTAGTGCTAGTTATAAATAACATGTATCAAAACTTTCTGTCACCTATTCAATAATATGTTCATAGGTAGTCTTATTTAAAAGTTAAATTAATAAAATTAAATATGATAAGATATTATTAATCAATTTAAAAATTAAAATTTTGACATTATAAAACAAATTTAATCAAATTTTGTTTATATATTTTGAATGTCAAAATAAAATAAATTGAATTTTTATTTAAATTTATATAATTTAATTTAAATAAAAATATATATATTTTATTTAATAAATTTTATATTATTCATACTTAAATATTGTCTTATATTATATATTAAATACTTTAATAAATTTATAGATTAAAATTTTTTAAAATAAAAATGTAATTTCTTTCCAATGAATTCTAAATTTAACAACTCTTTGTGATTATTTTCTATCAAAATGTTTTAAACTAAAATATAAAATTAAATTAATTAAAATAATTATAACAATTGCATATAGATCCAATTGATTTATCTTTTTTTAATGATTTCAATATTTTCATTATTTCAATAATCAATAACAACTTTTCACCTAGCAATGAATAATTTATTCTTATATATAATAATCAAACAAATTAATTTTAAAAAATACAAACAATCAAAGTATATTGAAAGTTCGTATAAAAAATATGAAACTAAGAAATTAGAAGTTAAAATAATTAGTTACTTTTACTATCACTTTGTCATCTTTGTATAAAAATAGGACGTTGTTTTCATACATGTTGTAAAGACAAAATGATAGAAAAATTATTAAGAATTTTAACTCTCAATTTCTTAGCTTCATATTTTTTACCTAAATATTTTATATACTTTGATTGTCTTTATTTTTTGAAATTTATTTATTTATTACTTGATTTACGAATTAATATATATACGTATATATTAACTATTTATAAGTAGAAAGTGATATTTATTATTGAAATTATGATAATATTGAAATCATTAAAAAATTTGTATGCAATGGTTATAATTATTTTAATTATATATTTTTAATTAAAAATATTTTGATAGAAAAATAATCACAAAGCATTGTTAAATTTATAATTAGTTTGAAAGAAATTATATTTTTATTTTTAAATTTTTTAATTTATAAGTTCATTAAAATATATAATATATAATATATAATATAAGACAATTATTAAGTATGAATAATATGAAATTTATTAAGTAAAATACATACTTTTTTACTTAAATTAAATTATGTTTACATTTAAATAAAAAAATCAATCCAATTAATTTTATTTTTTATTTTGACACTAAAAATATATAAATAAGATTTTATTTAATTAATTTAAAAATAATAAATTTTTAAATTTTAAATTTTTAGACAATATCTTATTAAATTTAATTAGATTAATGCTATTTTAAAATAAAACTATTTGATTAGATAATATCTGATTTTTTTAGAGAATCGATTGTGAGCTTTGGTTGAAATTCTAGTTTAGTTTGAGTTATATAGTTTATTTCCAAATAGATTGTGTCTTAATTTGGTTTGACGGTAACCGCATAACCAATGTGCCACTGACATGCGATTTTATTCAATTGAAAAGAATAGTCTTTAATGTCAACCGAGTATAGATGCAGCACTTTCACACATTGTATTAGTACAACTTTTCCATGGTTTTCTCCATGTTATGGTATTTTGAAACTGTGTATATGTTCAGAAACCGTGTATAAAGGATAAAGTTTTTAAGAGGAAGAGTATTATCCGCATTCCTAGGTGATATACTTCGCTTCGTCATGAGATGTTACAATAAAGTCATAGTTTTTTCTTATGTTTATTATTTTACAATTTAAGAAATACTTTCATATTAAAACATACAATAAAAAAATATTTAATTAATTTTTTTATTAATAAAATATTATTTTGATATGCCATATATAATTTTAGATTATTTTAAATTAGAGAAAATTTCTCATAACTTACTTTAATATTTATATTAAATATAAGAAAGAAAGGAGATATTTATTAATTAAATAATTTATTAATAAAAAATTAATTAAATTACTTAAAATTGAAGTAATATAAAATAAATTGTTTATATAAAACATTATCCGAAATGCTCTTAAAAGTTGAGATAAAAGTAAGTTGAAGAAATAAAGAATATTTAAACATAAAAGGTTTATAATGGTAGCTTTTAAACATAAAGTTACAATTTAGTAAGTCTATCTGTTTTTTTTATATAAAATTATTTTCTTATGATTGTATATATAATACAGTGATATGTATGTATAAGCGCACGAGCCATTCATACGTTTCTAATGTCAATCTAGAAGTTGAACATTAGTAAGTCAATCTTTTTGACAAAAACGTATTCAAAGCGTTATTGTTAGGGTATATATGTGCAAGGAAAATATTATGCCATTGCATGACATAAACGATAGAAGGCGTATATCAATTGCATAGAAATTTTCAGCAGTTTTCGTGGAAAGTTGGCGCCTGACTTTTGCCTTATATAAAGCATGTAGAAATGTAAAACTCTAAGCTGGTAACATCGAAACGAAAACATGGGGTGTTTTTGCTTCCGAGGTAGAAAGAAAAGAGATGATAACAAATACAAGAGCAATGGAGGATTGCAAGGTCAGCACAAAAACAGATTCAAAGGTGGTGGTGGTGGTATGGTTATTTTGACAGCTGCTGCTGAAACCACAACTTCGGATGAAACTCATGGTAGCAGTGGTCATAATCATGGAACTCATGATACCACAGATCATCATCATCATGGAACTCATGATACCACAGATCATCATCATCATGGAACTCATGATACCACAGATCATCATCATCATCATCATGGAACTCCTGATACCGTAGGTCATCATGCAGGAGGCGATTTTGGTGGTGGTGGAGGCGGAGGTAGCGATTTTGGTGGTGGTGGTGGTGGCGGAGGTAGCGATTTTGGTGGTGGTGGTGGCGGTTTTAGCGGGGGTGGCGATTTTGGAGGCGGCGGCGGCGGCGGCTTTTGAGGTTCCATTATATCGTCGACATTATTACATATAAGCTTTTGAGGTCCCATCGTATCGTTGACATTATTACATATATACTGTTTTATGTCAATATTTATTTTGTTTAGTTTGTAAAATTTTCAGTTTAGTACTTTTAAGAGTGTTTGGTTTTATTTTTTGTTTTTGATTTATTCTTGTAATAATTAAAAATATCATTATTTTTTAATTTGAGAATTATATGAAGGAAATAATATAAATAATAAATTGTTCCTTTCATTATTTTTTAACAAATTTTATTAGTGGTACACTAAAATTAAGGTTTTATTTTTATCCAAGCTACCCTGATGACCTGATTTTATCTCCCTAATGGATTTGATTAAACGTAGGTCTTGGTCCTGGTTCAATTTTTCGCCTTGCATTTTTCGCTGAATTGGTCATTATTATTTATCTTTTGTAAATAGATTAAGGCATTTCTTATGATTTTAAATTTATTCTTTTTCATTTATAAAATAAAATGAATGAATAAATAAAATTAAGGTAAATTATTTTAATCTTAATTTTAGTCTTAATCTTAATATATGTAAAAGTAACACTTATTTAAATAATCAATGTAATATGGAGAAACTCACAGATAAGCGGAGACGTGAAAATTGAATTGTGATGCAGCGGTCACAAATCAGTCTTCTTGATCAAGCCTCTTGTGGGGAACTATTTCATGACTCAAATGGTGCTTTCAAATTTTGCCTATACGTGTGACTTAAGAGCTTGCTCTATAAAATTGGCTAAGCTCTAGGTAATTCTTTATGGTCTTTAGTTTGCTTGCATGTATGGCTTTACAAAGCTATTGGTTGAATCAAACTAAGGTGGTCGTGGAGCTAATAACAAAGTCACGACTTCCCTTGCATACTTGTTATAAGATAGTTGACGAGATCAAACAAACTAGCAAACAACTCAAGTCATTTTGCATTCTGCATATTTTTCGAGAATCAAATGAACCTGTAGATGCCATAGCTAAGCTTGGTTTAAGTATAAATTATAATAAGCAAATGTTTACACTTGTTCGATCTTTTTTGTTGTTGCCCCTAAGGGGGATCTTACATGTGTTAATTACCCTCGTGATTTTTAATAAATTTGGATAGTGGGTTATTGCCCTACCTTTCAACAAAAAGGATAACCCATGAAATTCAAATTCCTTCCCAAAATTATAACTCATGCAACTATTGTATGTATATGTCATATATTTGTTAGCAATGAACATCCTTTTTAGCTCTTTTTGGCATTTATTGAATTATGAAAATGTATCTATCATACATTTGTGTACAATGAACATTCTTTTTAACTCCTTTTAGCAATTATTGTATTATTAAAATAGTAACAATTTAACACGTTTTCATTAAATAGAAGGTAAAAAAAAAAAAGAATTATCTACAATCAAAACTGAAGCAATTAAAGAAGGTTGTGAATGTGAAAAGGTTTTTCTAAACAAGAACTACTCAAGCTTATATCTTTTATGTATTAGGAAAATTTGTGAAATAGTACAAGACTTGCTTATCTTTCTTCCTTCTTTCCCCTTTCTATTTCACCTCTGCAATCTTCCTTGTCCATTTCAAAACCCTCTTACCTAAGATAAATTATGCTCTTATGTGATGATCATGGGCTAACTACCTCTAATGTGCAAGGCTCATGAGTTAACCACTAGCATGCAAAATTCCATATGAAAATATCTTTATTTGGTTATAATTTTCAATTTATCAAATTTTTTGCAATATAATTATTTTAGTATGGTTTCTCATTATTGTGTTTGTTGTGATGTGATTAATGAAATTGAAGTCTAAACTTGTTGAAAAATAAGTTATTAAAGTAGACGATGTATTGTGTCCCTCTTGTGTTTTGATACAACAAAGAAATAAATAAGTTTTTAAAAGAACAAAAGGAACAAAGTATTTAAGTTCTATATATGAACAAATTGGACAAGAAAATGAGCTAAGTGTTGTGTTTTAACACTAATAAGTTTATATCTTTTTGCATCATCTTATCTTCTTTGCATAAGAATAAGGAGAACATAGTTTCTATAAGTGGAGGAACATATCAAAGAAGCTTGAAGTGACCTATTTATGAAGTCAATTGTCTCTAACTTTTACCTATTCCTTAAAAATATATGCTTATAAAAATTAAAAGGTATGACAATGTGCTTCTCTAAACAAAAGGAGTTTTATTCTCTATCATATGACTCAAACACTCAAAAAGAATTAATGCATTAAATGTTACAATTAATGTTCCAATATCCACTTTCTATCACTATCAATGATAAAGGTCTAATGATCCACGAACATTTCTTGTTATTCTATAAATATCGTAGAAAAGATTTCGAAGGAGAAACCAAATTTTTTTTTACAAGAACTTCAATTTTCTTCTTCTAATTTCATCATTATATATTCTCTAAGTGAAAATAAAAAAACTTATCTTAAATTTGTATATTTTTCTTATTAAGTAGAAGTAGTTGAGTGAATTACCCTTAATCTTTTCTTAGTGAAAATGATGGAGATGTATGTGAAGTCCACGCAATACAACATTTGGAAGATAATCACACAATAAGATCGTGTTGTCAACAAAGCAAAAATAAAATATACATAAGATTTACAACATGCTTCCACTAAACACTAAAGAAATGTGTATATTATTACTAGTGTATTATCTAAAATTGAACAATAAATTTTGCAACTATAAGACAACAAAAGAAATGTAGGATGGTATTCAAATCATTCATAAAGGAATGGAAGATGTTCAATTGATAAAGAGAGTTAGTCTAATTAGACATTACAAGATATTTCCCATGAAGAAAGATAAAACCATCGATGAAATATTTGAAAGATTCCAAACTATTCTTAATGATCTTTAATCTCTAGCATATAAGTTCACCAAAGCTCAAAACAAATTCAAGATCCTAAATTTCCTTCCCAAAGTTTGGGAACCAAAAAGCATGACTGTCTAAGAGTTATGCAACATGAAAACCCTACTGTCGAATGAGTTGCTTGGTGTTCTAAGGGTTCATGAAGTTCAATGTCAAAAGAGGGACAAAATTAACCTAAAGGATCCTTTTGCTCTCAAGATTGGTGAATTAAGTTAAAAAAAAATTAGATAAATCAAAATGAAAACCAATACCAAAAGACTTGAAAGCTCAAGATGGAGAAATTAAGACCTTAGATTAAAGGAAAGGTAAGTATAAGCATTACTCTAAGAGGAAGGACATGTACAAGAAAGCCTTAAAGGATGAAAGTGATGTTGTTAGTTCTTTCTAGTGTTAGAAGCCTACACACATGAAGGTTGAGTATCCAAAGCTCAAGAAAACATAGTATTCAAAGAAGAAAGAAGAAAAGTTAGCTAGTGGCATAGGAAAACTTAGGCAACAATAGTAAAAACTTAGATAATGATGAGAAAACAAACATCTATTTAATGGAAAACATAAATGAAACTCTATCTTAGGTAAAATTTACTCATAATTCTAAATATAGTTCATCTAAATCTTATGAATCTTTGTTAGAAGTTAAACAAAATATGCCTTATGAAACTTTTCTTGCCACCTCTCATACGATTTCTCTTGAGTACATGACATAAAGAAAAATATAAACTCTTTTAGAAAGTTATGATATCTAGAAGAAAATTGAGAAGTTGATAAATGACAAAGTTACTATTGAAGCTTGGAAGGTTGATGTTATTGACTATCTTATGTTCATTTTTGCACAAAAACTTCAAACTTTGACATAACATTTAAAAGCTTGGAACAAGGACGTTTTTTAAGTCATTCATGTTAGAGTTAGCCAAGCCATGTTTTTCCTCAATCAAATTCAACAAAATATTAATCAATATGGTCCATTAGATGCCTTTTTTTTATCAAGAAAAAAAAGCACAAGCTAAATTTAATCATTTTTTTTTCTTACAAGAATTTTGGAAAGAAAAGGCACACCTCAACTAACACTTTTAGGGAGATTGGAACACAACTTACTTTCACAAACTTGTCATGTTAAAAAGAGTTACAAAGCAAATAACTCTTCTAAAAATCAAAGATAGAATTTTGCATAAAGCCACTAATATTGAATATCATGTCCTATCTTATTACAAAGGTGTTTGCTCAAGATCATTTTTCTACTTCTAATGGTTTCATTAGCCTGGTCATCCCCTGCTTAGTCTTTCAAGAAGACAACAACATGCTCGCAAAATATTCCCTTTCTTCAAGAAGTCCATGAATTTGTTTTTGTTATGAATATTAATGTCCCCTCTAGGCTAGACAGGTTTGGTGCCCATTTCTATCATATCTATTGGGTCATCATATCTCAAGATGTCTTTAATGAGACTTTCCATTTTTTTAGTCAAGGCTAGATTATGCCAAACTTAAATTCTAATATAGTTATATTGATTCTAAAGTTTCAAGGTTACCTATAGTGAACCTTAAAATTAATACTAAGTAGTAGAAAAGGTTCATAAAGGGTAGGAATACCACTAACTATGTCTCCATTGCTTTGAAGGTTGTCAACATGCTAAATAAGAAAATTTATGGTGGAAATTTAGCTCTCAAAATTGACATCAAGAAAAATTTTGATGCCTTGTATTGGTCTTTCCTTATTGATGTCATTACAGATTTTGGCTTCAATGACTTATTTTGTCTCTATATCCAAAATATCCTTCAATTGTGTAATGTTTCTCTTGTAGTGAATGGGAATTTGATGGGTTTCTTTTCTTGCACTAGGGGAGTCAAGTAGGAAGACCTGTTTTTCTCTCTTTTATTTTTCTTAATTAAAGAGGTTCTAAGTAGAGGCATCTCAACTTTTGTAGAAGAAGGGTTGTTTTCTCCTATGTCCAACTCTAAGGATTTCATTACCCTAAGTCATGTTCTTTATGTCGATGATGTTTTGATCTTTTATAAGGGAATAGATAGGAACCTCAAGACACTTATATCACTTTTTAGCATGTATGGAGAAGCATTAGGTCAAAGGATCAAATATGTTTTCTACATAGAAGGTACAACTAAAAACATAACTTCATCCATCTTATCTACTCTTAGTTTTGAAATAGGTAATCTACCTTTCAATTACCTTGTAGTTCCTATTTTTCAAAGGAAGTCAAAGAAAGTTCATCTAAAACCTATAATTGATAGAATCAAGTGTAAGTTGGTGGCTTGGAAGGGTTCTTTCCTATTTGCTATAGGTCGAGCTCAACTAGTTCAATCAACCGTTCATGAAGTTTTGCTATAAAACTTTCATGTTTATTTTTTGCCTTCCTCCTTTCCTTTAGAGCTAGGTGGATAAATGGATAAAAAAATTCATTTAGTTAGGTGATGTGGATATTAGAAAATTTTTTATAGTGGTTTGGAAAAGAGTTTACAACCCTATTGTTAAAAATGGTATGAACCTATTATCTATTAAACCCATAAACTCTACAACTATGCGATTTCTTCTTTCGACTCTTAGTGGTCTTGTATGCTTTAGGCTAGAGTTAGACAGAAAGAAGGCCTAAACCACAATACATAAAATCTTCTATTTGACCATGTATTTATAGTTACTTGAATATTGTCTTAGAAAATTCTTCTTGGCAAATAGGAGATGAATCCAAGATTGATTTCTGGTTACATAGGTTATTTGACCGACCCATCATGGATCTTATTTCTATCCTTTTATTAGTCCAACACCTTCTATCATCCAGTTTGTATCTTTCAGGTCTAATAGTCATTGGAACTTGTCAAATTTAAAAATAAGTTTACAACCCTTACTGCTGAAATTGAAAACATGGTTAATCTGGCAAAATTATTTGTAGTCATACACAATCTGGTAAGCTTTCTTTTAGAGATGCTTTAGTTTCCTTTACCCAAAAGGTAATTCTCAACATTAAAAAGATGGGAATAAAATATGGTGCTCTTGCATGCCTTCTTCAAAATCGTTCTTGCTTTGAAGAACAATATTGAATAAGCTTCCCACTAATGATATTATGGCCTAGGGACTACTCTTGTAATATAAATGAAGCAACTAAAGGCTCTCCAAGTCTAACTAGTTGTGGAGGTGTTTTTAAAAAATTATCGTGCAAACCACCTTGGTAACTTTATTATTAATCTTGACATAACTCATTCTCTACATGCAAAGTTATTAAAAGCTATGTTTGTGATAGAGATTGTAGTCAATAATGGCTAGTGAAATCTTTCACTTGAATGCAATTCTACTTTACTCATCTTTGCATTTAAAGTTATAAAATAGTTCCTTAGAAACTCTAAGTTAGATGGAAAAACTACATTCTTCTTACTAAACATATGAATTCTTTGATTGATGTACAAACGTACTTGCCTACCACATTGTTACAGTTCAGTCTTTCGTTGATATAACTCAACTTTTCCTTTAATCTTCGATGAGTTCAATCGTAATAGGATGTAACTTCTGAACTATAAATTTATATAGTTTTGGTTTTGTTTCTCTCATGGGTTTTGGTACATGTCCCCGCTACACCCATGCTTTTGTCTTCTATTTCTTTCTTAGTTAATAGTATTTCCTTATGCATGATGTAAATGATGGATAAAGTTTGAGTTGTCAACCTAGTTGGGAATTCCTACTTCTATTATGATGCCTTCATATTTTTGTTTGCTTTTTTTAGAAGTTTAGGTTAACTTTGTTATCCACCTTTCCATGCCCTTGACAATAAGAAAGAAATTTGAATAAAATTTAAAATAAGGATAAATATCTTTTTAGTTCCTTTCAAATTTTTAATATTCAATATTAATTCCTCTAAATATTTTTGTATATTTTTTGTCCTTTAATTTTGAAATGCTCATTTTTTTTTTTATCTCAAGTATTATCTAAATCACTTTTCATCTGTCTAAAAAAGTGTTACCTCAAATACTTTAAAGGTCTAAAAGTAACGTATTTCAAATTTAGAGAGACAAAAAATGAACATTTCAAAATAATAAGAATGAAAGGTGAACAAAAATTTTTAAAAGGACTAAAATTGATCTTTCAAAATTCTAGAAAGATTAAAATCATATTTTATCTTAAAATAATTATATAAATAAATCCTTTTTAATGTGAAAAATATATTTTAAAGAAATATTTAAAATATGAAAACTTTGTATGCATTATTTATTATATAAAAATAGATATAGAAATAATTAATCTAAACATGTAAGTATTTTTAATTTTGAAACAAAAGAGAAAGGTGTTTTTATAAAATAGATAAAATTTATTTACTTGAAAGTTAGAGGAAAATTTTTGTCAACATAAACTAAAAATGGTAAAAATAATT
>JAMLFT010003055.1:0-23167 GCA_026544285.1 Pachyrhizus erosus | reverse complement strand
CTGTAAAAGAAATCAAATAAAATATAATAAAACATTTATTTTTGTTTAAATTAAGTCGATTGGATAATGGTTAAAAGTTAACTCGAATTGATAATTTATATTTTGATTATTTCAGCGTTAAATTAATTTTGAATTTTAATTCTATGTTTATTTTTATTATTATATTTTCATTTAAATTTAAATTATTTTCAAAAATTATTTTATATTAAATTATTTTCATAGATAAATATCATTTATTTAATTATTTTTTTTGTAAAAAATTGTCCATTTTAAATTACAACATTGATCCGTAAAATTATTTTTGTATTAAATGTCATAAGAAGTTATATGTAATAAATTGTTTGTGTATACAAATATTGGTCCATAAATGGAATATAAAATATTGGCCATAAATTTGTTGTTAAATTATTTTCCTAAATAAATTTAATTTTAATTTTGTTATAATTATTTTCATTTTAAATTGAATTAATTTTGAAAATAATTTACTCATTAAATGATTTTGTTTAAATGTCATAAGAAGTTATTAAGTAGTGTTGATTACTTATTTAATTTATTATATTTTTAAAACAAAATTTTGTGAAATATAATTTTGACATGTAACCGAACCAAATATTTATAAAATATTATATAATGATACATGTTATTTGGATCATATTATAATTAATAAATATACTTCAAATCTTGAATGATACTACAGATTTAACACTTATCATCCAAACTTATTTGATTTGTAAATTTATTTATAATTTATAATGATAATGATATGTAATGACATGCTAACGTGTTTCTAAAAATGTTAAAAAAATGTCATTGTTTAATAACAAAAAATTTCATTTTACCAAAATTAATAATAAAATAACATTGTTTTATTTTTTAAAAAAAATATTTTGGGATACTTCAACATGTTGTGTTGTTACATATTTAATAAATTAATAAAATATGCATAAATTAAAAAATATGAGAATAAAATGAGTGAAAAGTGTTTGAATGATAAGATTTGTGAAATAATAATAATTACATGATAAAATAAATGATTAAACCTTATATTTTAATAATTAGAGTAATTCGTTAATAATAAAAAGGAAAAAAAATTACACAAATTTGTACTACAAAAAGGTACATTTTATTTTAGAATGTATTTTGAAATATATGTATAATATAATGTTAGAATTAAAGACGTGAATAAACATTAAACTCCTAAAAAAAGTATGGTTTTGATTATAATAAATAAATAATATAATTTGATAAATAGTAATAATTTGATGAGTATGTTAACATAAATACGTCTTAAAAGTAATGAAAAAATAATATTTTTTTAACTTAGACGTATGGTATAAATGTGAAATAGGTCGAGAGTCTTAAGCACTAAAAATGTTGGATGTCCGAATGACATTTTCAATAAATATATGTCCAACAAGTTCTCATGAAAACTATATGTCCTAAATGTATGCTTTGAAAATACATCCTGAATTAACAATCGTCCTTAAGCAATTTTAAACTTGTTTTCTACTTACACTTTTATTTAAGTCTAACTATTCTTTAATGCTTCAAATGCTTATGATAGATTATATAATAATTTATCTATATTTCTATTCAATGTGTTTTCTAACATTTAAATTCAAATGAGTATTTAATGGAAAAAAAAAAACATATATGATGAAGATAAGTAGTAGATTTCTAGATCAAAAGGACCATTGAGCTTTGAAGTTTTTCATCTAATAAAAGACTGAAGTATGAATGTTCAAAAAAACAATTGATTTGCCAAAACTCAAAAAGAAAAAAGAGGAAATAATAAAGAAGAAGTATTTTATCTTTCCCCGTACAACAGTTAAACTCCTACAGTACGAAAACATGAAGAAAAATCATACATTTAATGCATAAACAAAATGAGAGGTAGAAAGAAGAATGTTGATATACATATAAACATATTTAATCGCTGTCTATAAATACATTTATATGAACATTTGAATGAACTTTATTCCAATCTCTCATATGTCTTAAATCTTTTATTGAAATTAAGCTTTGTGATTTCTTTATATCCTTATCTTTACTAAGTTGTAATCTTATTTTAGAACTTTCATATCCTCACTTTGCGAATTATTTTGAATCTTGTAAAGATTTAAGAAAGTAAAAAGTGACTTAGTGTAAAATAATACTTGAGATAACTTAATCAAGTGATTCAGTGTTGTAGCTAAAAGTAATAGTTAAAGAATACTTGGCTTGGGAAGCTAGAAGTGATTTAGAGAATATTTGTGTATAATTAGGAGTGACGTATTTGTTACTTATGTTCTAAACAACTTTTTGTTTAGTAGAACCTCTTAAGTTGAGGGAGAATTGAATATAGCTTAAGAGTTGAAACAAACTAGTATAAAAAGTTATTTGGTATTGTGTTTATCCTTTAATATTTATATGTTTGTATTTGCGAAATGGTTTTCCATTCATTTTATATGTCCTTTCTAAAGGATTTATGAAAAACGTGCAAAAATCACACACACACTATTCAACCATATTTTCTAGTGTGTTTTCTAAACCTTTATTAAATAGATAAATAATAAGAAGAAATAATCATGTATTGCATGAATTTTTTTTTCTTTTTTCTAATAATAAAGTTGATCATAAAGTTTGTGCAAGTTGGATTTCTCACATGACAATAGTACCAATTCTTCTTAATGGTTGAAAGTGGTCAAATGTAAAGTAGCACACAAAGAGACATCAAATTTCAATTAGGGAATATTGTAGTAAATCAACAATATGGGACAAAAATATATAGACAAGGTAAATAAAGGTGTGATAGAGATGAGATAAATAAAGTAAATGAAAATAAAAAGTAAATAAAAATATGTAAGAAATAAAGTAAAAACTAAAAGTGTTTAATTGAAGAAAAATATAGATAAAATAACGAAAGATGAAAGTAAATAAGTAAGAAATAGAGTGAAAAGTATTAGTGAACTGACCACCTTATTTTCGCTTAACTAAACAATTGATATTATTTTCACTTCTCTCATTTCCTTCCTATCAAACATGGTGTAATGGAGATTGTGGCAGACATAAAGGTATAATTATGGATGACAATGGAATAGGGTGGACATAGAGTGGTTATATATTGAAGCACCTTAAATGTTTAATACTAATTATTGTTATTATTACTATTATTACTATGATAGCTAGAAAGAGCGCAACTAAAGTCCAATGAGGAACTAAGTCCACTTAAGCCACATACCTAGTCCGTTATTTTATGAAAGGGAAAGAGAGAGAGATGGATTAGTTTTAGTTGTTAAAATATATATATATATATATATATATAAAGAAAATAAAAGGAGAGAAGAAGAAGAAGAAATGAAGAGGTAAAATTGGAAGCCTGAGCTTGAAGCTTATCTTCATGTTTCTCTTTATCCTTCTTGAGCCTTAACTCTTACTTTTAAGTTGTTTTCTTTTCCTTTTCCCTTATATTGCCTAAGATTAGGGTTTTAAATACCCAATATAATAATGAATGGTTGTAATCACAAAGTTTATTAATGTGAGTGGTGTGAGGCGTGAGTTAGAATGTTTTAGGAGTATACACATAAAATTGAATTACTTGTTATGGTTATATTGGAATTTTCCTCTTTTATATTCTTGAGATTGATAATTTATTATTAATGATAAAATTACAGAGATTTTCACTTTAATTTGTGCATTTTATTTTGTAATGATCAAAATTGTGTCAAGACTTGTCCTTGAGTCCTTATGTCCTTATATGATGTTTTGGGGTTACTCTAGGTGTTTGCAATTGGTTGGAAGGCTATTGGTGATTTGGTTCACAAAAAAATGAAATGTTCTAAATGTTGCCACCTATTAAGTGAATTTAAACTTGGTTGATGAAATTTGGGTGAGACTACAACAAGCTTTAACGAAAATTTGCTTAGCAAATTAGGGCTCACCAAGCAAATTTTGGTGACTAAATTAGCATTAGGCATCTTCTTAAGACATGTATCTATAGATGTTAGCTAACAAATAGATTTATAACCACTAAAAAATAATGTATGTAACTTAAGATATGGTCATTATAATGAGCAAAGGTCAAGTTGTCAATATTAGGTAATGATTTCACGTTTTTCCCAATTTTAAGCATAACATATGGTTAAACCATATTTTGAGGTAAACATAGAAATTGTAAATAGTCTTCTTATCTTTCAAATTAAATAAAAACCAACTTGATGGAGTTATTGTAACTCTAAATATAGTGTTTACACTCTATGAAGGTCATATGAGTATAAGAGAAAATGAAGGAGATAGTAATCAATGTAATTTCAAAATGAAATATCAACCATAAGTATTAAGTAGATAATTATTATAATAGTAAAAGAATGTAAAATTATGATATGATGATTTCTTTATGACTTAGTCAAAATGTTAAAGTCAATTGAGTTTATTATTAGAACCAAAGACATGGACAATGTCTAACCTCTCAAAATTTATGGTTTTGATTATTACAAAAATATTATAATTTGATTACACTAAAATGGTTTGATTACAAGATAAACGTCCAAAATAATGAAAAATAGTATCTCTAACTTAGACGAGTAAAAATGAACTAAAATGAGTTAAGCATCCAACATGCTTTAAGGATAATATACATATAGAGTTTACATTAAAATAAGTGTCCAATGTGTTATTTGAAAAGATACATCCAATATGTTTAAAAAAAGCTTAAGCATCCAAACTATGTTTTTATTGTCCTAGACAAATAAACTTACTTCAGATGCTTAGTACTTGTACATTAATTAAGCTTGCTCATACTAGCTAGTTTTGCTTACACGTTTTTAGATGCCTAAGATATTTGTTCTCACTTTTCATACAAGATATATCACTTTTGTTGATACTGACATTTAAATTTAATTATACATGTAATGAAAGCAAGAAACATATGAAGATAATTGAACTTCCAAATTAAAAGAGTTTCTCAAGCTACAAAGTTTGAAGGAAGAAAAAACTAAAGTATAAATGTTTAAAAGAACGTTATCTCTTCTTTAACACAAATTTAAATTTCTACAGTATAAATAATATTAGAGAAAACTAGTGCATTTAATGAAGATTTATAATAGAAAGAAAATGAATGTTTCATCACAATGAGCACTTTGAGCATCAATCCTATATATCCTAGAAGTTGTGAAGACAGAAGAAATAAAAAAAAGTTTGAAAGAACAAGCTTTTTTTCTTTAATAACCATATGTACAATATCTTGTAAAATCTCTTCTTAAGATTATAATTTATGCTTACTCTTTGTAAATCCTTATTGTGCTAAGTTATCTTGTATTTACGCTTAATTGTTTATTCTCACATTGTGAGTCGATCTTTCTTGTAAGGAGACTTTGGGAAAGCCATAAGTGCCTTAGTAATTCCAAGAATACTTAAGTACTTAATATGGGATGATTAAATTTTTAGTTAGAAGTGACAACTATAATACTTAGGTTTGGGAAAACCAAAAATGACTTAGAGAATAATTGCAAACATGCCAAATTCAAATACTTGTTTGTAACCTAAGATTTTTTGCTAATGAAACCCCCTCTTAGGTTGAGAAAGAACTAGATGTAGCTCAAAGTTAAGTGAACCAGTATAAAATAAATATTTTTTTTTGCTTCCTTTTTTTTCATTTTTGAATGTCCAAAGCCTTTGCAAACTGATTTCTCACTTATATATGTCTATTTTGAAATAGGATTGTGAAAACTTCTTCAAAAATTTCTCACATACACACAATTCAAACCCTTTTAGTGCTTTTTACTCTTTAATTGGTATTAGAGCTCAACCTCTAAAGGTTGAGCATCTAATAGTGTAGGGGAAAGGTCCTATGGAGAAGAGGAAATGCTTGATGGTCGCATGAGATTATCTAAATGATGACTTGTTTATTGAAGAAGGAGACAAAGAAAAGCCTTAATTCATGATAAGGAAAATGAGGAGGTGGATTTCTCCAACCTTAATTCCTTAAGAAAAGCCTATCATGAACTTTTATCTAAATTATCCTTACATTATAAACCTTATAAGGACTCAAATAAAAAGGTTTCAAAACTATCGAAAGAGCATGAAAATCTAAAGGCTAAAAATTATGCTTTTATTTCAAAAAATAAGTCCTTAGAAGAAGAAAGTTCAAAGCCCAAGGAAGGTTGCTTTTCAAATCAAAACTCAAAGGAAGTTGAAAATTTTCAAG
This sequence comes from Pachyrhizus erosus, assembly GCA_026544285.1. Lineage (NCBI taxonomy): Eukaryota > Viridiplantae > Streptophyta > Magnoliopsida > Fabales > Fabaceae > Pachyrhizus > Pachyrhizus erosus. Next base: position 16,983 of record JAMLFT010003055.1, on the reverse strand, counting down.
TTGAATTGGATGACTTGAAGAAGAATCTAACCATCTTTGTCAAAGGGTCTGAGAATTTATTTGAGATTCTAAAATATGTTAGACAATTTTTGACAAATTAAGTCATGAATATATGAGAACGAAATATGTTCATAAAAAGCATACTCAAGTATGTTACTTTTGTGGTAAACTTGGAAATATGATGTCAAATGCAAACACATGTCTAAGAGAGGCACATCTAAAGCCTTTACATTTAACAAGAAATGAATCAAGTCCATTTGGGTACCTAAAAATAAAATTTTTCATGTTTCAAATTTTTTTGACAATAGGAAGAAGACTTTCATCATGATACCTAGACAATGGATGCTTGCGGTACATGACGGGATAAAGGTGTATGTTCCTCAACCTGAAGTCAAGGAAGGGTAGAACAATCACTTTTGGAGGAAATCAGAAAGGTAGTTATGTCCTCCTTTACTTTTATTGAAAATGTTCTCCTAGTTGAAGGTCTTAACATAATTTGTTTTCCATAAGTCAATTATGTGATAATGAACATGATGTTTCCTTCAATGAGAATCTTTGTATAGTAAAAAACAAGGATGAGACTACTTTGTTTATTGTAACTCCCCTTTTTATTCATTTTAATTTGAGGAAATTTTTCTAGATATTTTATTTCGGATAAATTTTAAAACTAGACTTGTTAGGGGTTATAATTTAAAAGAAACATAACTATCATCATTTTGTCTGCACAACTTAAAATAAAATATAAAGAAACTTAGATTAACATATATGTAAAGATCCTAACTGTAATTATTACACATCCCAAAATGTCTGCTTAATATTACATTAAACTGAAAATAACAAACAGCTACATTTATTCCCTCCCCGATATTCCTAATTAGGATGCTCAAAGAGATCTTCTTCTTTTGAGGATCCCTCTCTTCTTGTTGGAACTAAACCCATAGATGAGTTTTGGTACGGACGGGTTTGAGTGAGTTGACAAGCTACCTGAAGGTTTGGAGGAACTCCCGTGTATCTAGGTGGTTGGGTTTATGATTGGACAACTGGGATATCTATGTGGTAGAATTGTCATGGAACTACGATGTTGGAAGGTCTAAAAGAGAATCTGGCATAGCCCATGAAAGTATCGTCTCCACTGGCCAAGTCATGCGTCCATTAACCCTCCAAGGGTATTATTGTCAAGTGGAATATGGGTTGCAACTCGTCCTCCATCTGTATTTGAAATGTTGAAGGTTGTAGGAGTGAGTCATCTGTCCTTAAACAAACACATAAAGTATACATAATCTCTAGCTATCGTAGATTTTCATCTCACCATAATGTGCCTAATTAGGGATTTTACTCATTTAGGACCCTTCGTAGCCTCCAATATGACTAGCTCCAAGATGACTTACACGAACGTGTCAATAATACTCCAAATTTTCATTTTGGGTTGATGATTAGGAGTACATATCCTACTTGGTATTGGGTCCAGGATACTCTCAATCAAATCTTGGTAATGCTCCGCTTTGTCGGGAATGTCAAGTCGGTTCTATTACACCTTCACTCATAGCAGCTCACAACCTGACACCTTATCTACCCTTAAGGACTCACTAGAGCCTACGTACATTCCTCAAGTATCTGTTGTGGTCAACCCTTGCAATTCTTCATCCTTGATTCTCACTCGTTAGGGAATTTGATTCATTCTACACTCCTTTTCTTCATTCGTCAATCTTTCTCGGTATTGATTTTTAATTCAACGACATCATCTTGTAATAACTTTCTTCCATTCTTACTTTGCAAAGCTAATACAAACTTTATCAAACTATAGTCTGAGATATTTTTCAGTTCATCTTCTACCCTAGATTATTTTTGTGATTTACTGTCTTATTGAGACAATTGTCAACACTAAAAGAATTCTCTGCTATTAGTAGAGGTAATAAATTTCATCTTTACTATCAATACAAATAATAAAATATCATCATATAACATAGAAACATTTAAATTATAGTTAAACAACATTCCAATCAATATAACACACATTATAATTGAAATAATAAGAAAAGGACAAAATGGTCTCTTTCTAAGACCTTCATGTTATTTTCTAATTTACTCTATCCTTTTATCTCTCTTCATATTCAAATTTTATTATATTTTGTTTAACTAATGAATATTAAAATCTAATTAAGAAATGCATTCATATATCAAGAATTATATTCAGAAAATAAGGAAAGGACAAAATTGTCTTTTTCAAATATTTTTATCTTTATTTTCCTTCCTTCCTTCCTTTCTTTCCTTTTTTTCCTCTGTGATTTTCTATCTCTATATTTATCCTTCTAATTTAGTTTATTTGAGTTGAAATTTCAAATAAAAAAATATTTTTATTTTATTTTTTTTCTATTCACACCTCCCTATTTACTATGTAGACCTCCTTGTCCATTATTCACACCCCCCTAACTTACTCTTTGCACCCCTACCTTACTAAACTCACCTCCCCCCTCTGTCTTATTCTTCCCTTTCCCTTTTTTAGTCAATTTGTATTTTATTCCTATTCATTTTGGTCACTCAGTTAAATTTACATCTAATTCCAATAGCACATCCAAACTCATTCAAGTTGAAAATTCACAATTTGAATGAAGGATTATTCAAAAGGTATGAAGGTTTGGCAGGGAAAACTGAATTTTGGAATTTGATCCTATTCTTGAAATTTCAACTTTTGTTCCATATCTACCAATTTGAAACATTATTTCTAACTTTAAGAACTTTCTTAATTGCATTTTAATTAATTGGGTTTGAGTTCAAAATCAAAATTTTGCTTCGAATGACCATGAGTACATTGAGTTCAAATTTTACTTCCCAAGCAAAATTCATGTGAGATTATGATCCTAAAATAAAATTAATAAAATCTAAAAGCTTTTGGTAACAGAAAAATAGAGGAAAGAGACTCCCCCTACCTTAAACATTTTTTTGACGAGTTTTTTTAGAACTTCGACGAGACTTCGATGACCAAGAAAAAACATGATTTCTTGATCTTTTCTCCTATTTCTTTAACAGAAACAAAGTTGAGATTGTATCTAACGTGTCTGGGAAGAGGATTGGACAAAAAGTTGTGGAATTCGTATTCAATTTAATCAAAATGGTTCTGTTTTTCTTCTTCCTTTTTCACGCAAGAATGGCCATATATATACTGCATTTTGTCGTCCTATTAGGCATAATTTAATCAAGGTTACAAGCGTAGGGAGGTGAGGCAGGGCATAGACACACAACTTGCTCAAAGGAAGAATTAGAGTTTGGAAGCTTGAGAACGAAGGGCTTCATAAGCTGGATCAATGGCGGTCAAGCTATTGGAGATTAGCTTAAGTAGTTTTAATTGGTATAAGTTTTCAGTGATAGGCCAAGCAGTCCAATGACAATTCGTACTTTCCCAAAATCTTCTCTGCCTCCAGGTTGCACTCTTCGAATTTGCTCAACTCCAAATTTTTTGTTCCTTTTTTGCTTTCGTTGCTTATTTATTATTTATAATATATATATATATAAGTTGAGGTGCTTATATTGCACCCAGGATGGCTAGCTCGAATAGCACGCATGCCTCTCTCCCACTCTTGGGTTCTGGGTTTTTTTCTCTTTTCCCCCTTCTTTTCTTATTTTCTTTTTCTTTATATTTTATGTTTTAATTTTTCAAATTATTATTTTTTATTTCTGATTTTCCTAAAAATTATATAAAATATTTTATATTTTTCTTTTCCTATTCCTATATTTTCATCCACCAAATTATTTATTTCTTTTAATAAATTTATTTATTTCAATTATTTAAATATTTATATATTTCTATTAAATTAAAAATTAATTTATTACTTCTAAATTCAGTTTTAGATTTTTAATTTTCTTATTTCTATTCTCTTCTTCTTTTATTTCTATTTTATTTAAAAATTTTAAATTCTATCAAAATATTCTTATTTTCTTATGTTTGTATTTATTATTTTTCAATTTATTTAAACTATTTTTACTAAAAATCTTTTCTCTTAATTTAAAATTTTCTTTTCTTCCGTATTATCTCTTTGGGTAATATTTTCTCATAAAACTCAAAATTCTTAAATTTTAATTGAACTAAACAAAATTATTTAAATGGTGAAAGATAAATTTCTACCTAAAGCTGTTTTTCTAATTATAATTTTATTATATCAAAAGCAAGATGTTACATTTACTACTTAAAGAAAAAATAATTTTTACCATATTAAGCTAGAAGAGCTTAAGGATCAAAGTGTATCATGCTTAATGTTTATAAAAAATGAGAATTGGGTATGACACAAGAAATTTGGACATGTAGGTTGGAGGTTAATCTCCAAGCTAAAAATGTATAACCTTATTAAGGTGATCATCTATATAAGGCATGTCAGGTAGGGGAACAAACCAAAACCTTTTTTTAAAGTAAAAACTTTATTTTCATTTCTAGACCTTTGGTGTTGTTACACATTCATCTATTTGGTTTAACTAGAACAACATCTATCAGTGGTAAAACATATGATCTCGTTATTGTGGATGATTATACTAGATGGACATAGATTATGTTCCTAGCCTATAAGGATGAGTCCTTCAAGGTCCTTTGTATATTCTAAAAAGAAGTTCAAAACAAAAAATGAATATTTTGTATATTCTAAAAACAAGTTCAACACAAAAAAGGAATATCCATTATTTCAATCAAAAGTGATCATGGAGAAGAGTTTGAAAACGAAAGTTTTCTAAGGTCTTGTAAGGAGAATAATATTTCTCACAATTTTCTTGTTCCAAGAACACCTCAACAAAATGATGTGGTTGAGAGAAACAACAAGTCATAGCAAAAATGACTAGAACCTTATTGAATGGTATCTCAGCTCCTAACACTTCTAGGTTGAAGTAATGAATACTACTTACTGTCTTCAAAATAAAATATACATTAGACCTATTCTAAAGAAAATTCCTTATGAATTGTGGAAGAGACAAAAATTCAACATATGTTATTTTCACCCATTTTTTATGTCAATGTTTCATTTTGAATAGTAAGGATAATCTTGACATTTTTTATTCAAAGTGTGATGAAGGAATATTGTTAGGCTATTTTTAAACTTCTAAAACTTATAGAGTTTATAACTCTAGAACTTTGGTGGTAGAAGAAGTTATCCATGTGAGACTTAATGATAACAAGCTTGATAAGAAATTATCAAGAATGGATGATAGTTTTATAGGTATGAAGTTGGTCAATTTGAATCAAGCATCCAATCATAACCAAGGTGCTCACACATCAAACAATCCATCAGACAACCTAGACAAAGAAGAAGAAAGAGAGCCAATTAGACATAACTAATAGATGAAAAACTATTATCTAAACAAACAAGTCTTTGGAGACGTCCATTACAAAGTCAAATCCAGGCCATCTTTCAAGGTGCAAGCCAACACTACCTTGATTTCTAAAATAGAAACAAAAATAATAGATGATGCATTATAATATGAAGGATGGATAAAGGTTATGTAAGAATAACTTGATTAGTTCCAAAAGAATGATCTGTGAAAGTTTGTTGATTTATCCAAAGACAAGTTAATTATTGAAACAAAATGAGTGTTTAGAAACAAGTTGGACAAATTAGGTAAAGTTGTGAGGAGCAAGACTAGACTTGTAACCAAAGGGTATTCATGACCAAAAGGTATAAATTTTATTGAAACCTTTTCTGTTGTTGCTCGTTTAGATGCAATATACATTTATGATCTTTGCAACTCATAACAATATGAAGTTGTATTAAAAGGATGTAAAAGTGCATTTCTAAATGAGACCAATAATTAAGAAGTCTATGTTGAACAACACCCTAAGTTTGAAAGTAGCACTCTTCCTTGTCATGTTTTCAAACTAAAAAAAACTTTGTATGGATTAAAGCAAGCAACTCGTGCTTAATATGAAAAGATTAGTTATTTTATTATAGAAATGATTTTTAAAGAGGAAAAATGGATACTATTTATTTCACTAATTTATGTGGACGACATCACCTTTGGTGCTATGAATGAAACCCTATGTGAGGAATTTTCTAAGATGATGCAGGTTGAGTTCAAGATAAGTATGATGGGTGAATTGAAGTTCTTCCATGAACTCTAAATCAAACAAGCTAAAGGTGACATTGACAAACATTAGATAAAGTATGTTAAGGAGTTGTTAAAGAAATTCAAGATAAATGATGCTAAAGAAATGAAGACCCTTATACATCCATCATTAGATGAGTCCAAAAAGGTTCATTAGACTCTTTACAGATGAATGATTAGATGTTTTCTTTATCTTACAATGTCTAGACATTACATCATGTTTAGGTTATGTCTTTGTGCTAGGTTCTAATCTAATCCAAGGGATGTGCATTTAACAATAGTTAAACATATTTTTAGATATCTTATTGGAACTACTAATCTTGATCTTTGTTATAGGAGAAATAATGTATACAAATTAGTGGACTATTATGATGTTGATTATGTTGGAGACAAAATTGAAAGAAAAAGAAATATTAGAGGATGTCATCTCATTGGTGTACCCTAGATTAGTAGAAGCCATGGAATAATAACTTTCCTTACAATAAAAGTAGAATACGCCTTAGCTACAACATGTTGCTATGAGCTTTTATAGATCAAGCATCAGCTAGAGGACTACAACATTTTTTAGAGTAAAATCCTTATATATTGTGTTAATTCTTCTACTATTAACTTGCTTAAAAATCTCATTATGCATTATCGAGCCAAACATATTGAAATTAAACATCATTTTATTCAAGATCATGAAAGGGACAATAGATTTATAATTTGTAACCATTAAAAATTAGTTTACTGACATATTTACAAACCTCTCGCTAAAGATCAATTAGTCTTTCTAAGAAAGGAAATTGGAATTAGTAGAATAAAAATGATTAGCTTTAATATTCTTGCGTTCAAAGACATAAGTGTTAAGGACCATACATCTAACACACATTTGCGTCCAAAGCATGTGCATTGCAACTTATAGAGGTTGAATGTATAAGACTACATTATTTTCAATGTCTATATCTTGATGGGTATTTGTATGCATAGGACAAACTTCTATATTGCATTATCTAACAATGACTTGAAGTTAATATATACTTTGTTGAATCACATCAATGACAAATTTCTCGAACATAGTTACCTAAATTGTCTTTAACACATCTCAAACACGAGCCAATAAACTTTTTAGATTCTAACCTAAACACTTACGCAAGTTTGACCATAAGAAACATCATTATTTTCTCATTCTCAAACCTAAACACTCTCTCTCTCTTTGTTCTCTTTCCTCGATGAACTTAGAGAAAACCTTTTGTTTCAAATAACCCTAACCCAGAACCAGAAATGGAAACACTAAAGGACTTTGATGAAGTCTTCCCTAGCCACACCATTAATCCCATCAACATGGACAAAGTAATAATCAATGTTGAGTATATGTTCAAAATTGATTTTTTGGAAGCTCCTAGCTTCAACATCAAAGAGAAATTGAAAATTTGTGGCATTCTCAACTACTTTAATATGAAGGAGGTCACTGTTAAAAAATAATCAAATAATTTTGGAGAACAATTGAGTTTTCAAGATAAGGAGTGCTTTAGGGGTTCGTGTTGGAGAAAATGCCCCCTACCATAAGCCTAGAGTAGTGGAGAAAGTACTCGTCTGAGATAAGTATGTGAAAAGGCCTGAGATACACTCATCTTAGCCGTGAAGGAAAAATCTTTTAATAGATTTCTAACAAGGTCATCCTTCACAAGGTTGGCTCCAAGGACTCCTCATAGGTTTATGTTGTTTCACTTGTTGGAGGGTTTTCCATTCAATCTACCACACGTCATCTACACGAAGCTTGCTAGGGACATGAAAGGATAGGAGGAATGTAAAATTATTACCTATGTTGCTTTGTTAAATAGGATTCTCTAGGATCATGGTCTGTACAACATTTTCTATGAGCTACCTTGGGACCAAAGAAATATCATTCTAAACAAAGGCATGAAGGAATGATAACTGTTGTTTGGGAAGTCTCACTTTGGAGTATACTATTAGCTCTAAACCTAAAGAATATCTTAGAAGACTATAAGGAGCAAAAGGGTGAAGAAAAACAAGAGGAGACTTGTTGAAAGCCACTTGTGGTGGAGGAAGAAGTCCTTGGCTTTATTAACTTAGAAAAAAAAGATGAAGAATCTAGATGTTGCATCTAGGACGTCCAAACCGAGAACTAGGTTGTCTAAGACAACCAAAAGGCCTTCATCCAGTCTTAGTGAGGAAACACAAACGTTTAAGAAACCCAGGATGAAATCCCATATGACCAAGCCTATGAAGAGGAAGACAATGCTTCAAGAATCTAACTCAAATGCTACAGTTGTTAATGTTGGACGTATCAAGTACATTAATGATAAAGTCCAACCTACAAAGTTAATTATTAGTGATTTGGTTACTCCATTGCATGTGCCCCTTAAAACACCTACCCAACAAGGACCTAAACTCACCATTAGAAAATCAAGCCAACAACAACCCTCTTCTCAACCTCAATCCAAACCACAAACAATACCATCATTAAACCTTGTCACTTAAATACCAACCTAAAAACATACAATATTCCATTCCAGAAGAAGAATCACTTCTTGATACTCAAACAAATAACTAATACAAAACAACCTACCCTAGATAATCAACCAACAATATGGTTATTGGAGTACAACAAAGAGCATATTTCCATCCACATTTCTCAACTGCTCTTGTTAGAACCCCAATGATAGATAAAAATAGGAATGTCATGTTTGACAAAGATGACAAGGTAATTCTCATTGGATATCATCCATCTAATCCCAATTGGTACTCACCACCATTATATAGAACTTTCAACATCCCCTTACCTGATAAGCCTAGATTCACACCACCTTCAACTATGGGTCTCAGTCCCTATGCAAAAAAAATAAGGGAAAATGCTAGGGAACCAATATTAGATGACCTTTTCTTGTTAAAGCCAACCAAAAATCACCAATTCTACACTTGTGTCTAAATAAAACTTTCCCAAGCCTCAATTTTTACATATAAGGTTGAAAACTGGGATGAGATAGAGAATGAGTGACCTCTTCTCTTTATGAAAGAGAATGCCTAATAGATTTTCCTATTGAAGATTCCAAATATCCATTGATGGATTTGCCTACTTATAGGGTTAAATATTCCCCTATTCTAGTTCTAACCCTTTGCAAAATATGCATCTCTTCTTGAAGGAATAATCATTGATGAAGACTATATACATAGGTTCCAAAGGAAAACATATCCACACATTGTTAAAGCTTTAGTGTACAAACCTCATCTTAGAGTGATTCAACACTTGGTTTCATTAACTCAAGAAGAGGAAGCCAAGAATAAAGTTTCTATCAATAAAGAAATTGTTGTTTTCATGCTCAATCAGAGAAAAAGATAACTATGTATAGAAGGCTAGAGGTTAAAATATTAAGTGAAACATTGCAAGGGTTTATAATATTGATGAAGAGCCTATAACAGTTTAAAATAATGGTTGTGTAACTTACAGAGGTGAAAATATCATCTTAAAGAGGAAATGTAGGATAAAACACTCAGTGTAAACATGAAAAAGATGACAATACTTGGAGCATATCAACATAGGTGAAAATTCCAACTTGGAGAGGTGACAATACTTGGTTTAGACCTATAGAGGTAAGAATATTGAGTTCAGAAATAACTTGGAGAATCTTAATGTGAAAAAATATCTTTTTTAAATGGTGTTTTTCTTAGTGGAAAGCATTATAGGCGTAGAGACTAGATGTAGCCTAAGATTTGTGGGTAAAACAATATAAGTTTTTTGTGTGTTGTATCCTATCATTGCTTCTATTTTCTATTTGTCATATGATTGATTTATAAATATTGAAAATCTTCTTCATCATCGTTCTAATATAAATATAATTCCTAAAAGAAGTTTTTAAATTGTTTTAGACTTAAGAAATAAAAAAATTAAAATTTGAAAACAAAATGAGAATTTGTAACAAAAAAAATATGAAAATTTACAAACCATATTTAAAAAGTAGTTTCTTATAGGAAACTAGGTGTGTGTATATTATTGTCATTATCATTTCCTTGTATAAGAAAGAATTTCCTTGCTATTAACAAACTTTTGATGCCCAAGTTAAAGCTTGAGAATAAAATATGCACAAACTATTTTAATACTTAAGTCTTTACATTTTTATGTAAAAACTTAACATTGCTATATAATTTACAAATGTTAATATGTAAATTCATTGATAACTTTTCTAAGACAGGTCTGATGATGGAGCTTGTTAATCTTTATGTTATGCCTAAACTCTCTAGCTTGCAACATAAACACGTATGATATAATAAATAATATAGAACATTAGAATTGGAAATGACAAGTTAAAGACAAAATTTAGAATATACCATCCAAAAACATGCTTAACTTGGGTGATTAATTGTTCTAAATGTAGGATCCCATCAATTTTTTATGCTTAACTTTTCTTTGCATAAGTTAATTTTTTTAAAATAAGTTGAAGCGCAGTCAGAACAAAGAGAGTCCCAAACTCCTTTTCTTATTCAATTAAAACATTATCTTACCAAATAGACATCCCTAAGAATATTATTAAGGCTATGGCAAAAATTTCACTCCACTAATGCCTTATCAACAACTTTCTATTGTGTGAGGAGAACATAAATAGTATTTCCTATAGTTAAATAATAAATTAAAGTTACACCCCAATTAAATTTAAATTTTTAACTTATCCTAAAAGCATCAAGAAATGCCTTCTTATCCTCCCTTATTTGGTCCAAGGGGATTATACTACCTCTTGATAACCTAGGTGATGGCCTTCAATGCCACCTTCAAAGGAATAAACATGTATTGTAGAAACATATTAAACATAAGTTTCTTATTAGCCAAAAATAGTATAAATGAAATAAATTTATTTTAAATATTTCTTACTTGCGAACAATTAGATAAATAATATGTTGATCATCAACCATAACCTCATGGTTATTGTCCTTTATGGATGGAAAATGGTCACCATTGATCTCCTCCTCCTCTATTTGATGATCGTCATATGGGGTCTCCTTCATCCTTAAATATGTATTGAACCTTAGATGGGTATCATAGTGATACTTTGGGATATCTTTAGTAGATGAGATGCTAAAGTTGTTGCAATTGTGTTGAATCTAAAGCCTTGTTTAAATTATAACAAACCTTTAGAAGATAAATTGTAAGTTATTGTAGGTATGTTGACTTAAAACTATTATTTCTAAATTTCCTAGAAATGTAGGTTGGCTAGAAAGAAAAAATTGAAGTTTAGCCTTGAAGGAAAGTTTGCTTAGTAAATGTATTTCATCAAGTGAATGAACCATTTTGGGGAAGCAATTATATCAGAAAAATTCGCCAAGCAACAATCAAGACGAATGTCAAGGTAGGGGAACTTGCTCAACGAATATAATTCATGGAGAAAAACTTATAGTGAATGTCCAAGTACCAAGATTCTCTTAATGAATCTCATTCACCAAGCGAACACATGCTTGATTTTGTAAACTCACTTACTAAATCCATTTCGCTTAGTGAATTATCACTAGAAGTGATAATTTTGTATTATGTATAAAAGATGACCACTTGTCATTTTGGCATAATCAACTACATTTTCACATCATATCATCGTCCCTTGAAGTTGAAGACTCTCCTTGGTTCTTTATCATCCTTTTCTTCTATAGATGATGTATTTTTTATGCTACACAAGACTATTGGTAGCTAAATTTCTTTATTGATTGGGTTAGATGTAACTAGGCTTGACTCTCATGTATATTTTCTAACACACACACACACATATGTATGTATGTATGTGTATGTATATATAGCGAACATATTTAGTGCAATGACCATTTTTTATATGAGAGTAAGAAGAATAAAATTTAACCATTACACCTTATTTTGAATTATCAGATTAAAACATACCAAGTCATGTGGGTTTTTTAAAAAATGACATGACTTTTTAACTGACCACATGACAATAAATGTTGACCATCCATGTATGATTATCGGTCTAGATTTAATCCTCTCACTCTCATATAAAAATAACTCTCTCACTAGACATGTCCCCTATATATCATAACACTAAATCAAATCAAGTTATTCTAAAAAAACAAGAAAAAGGAAAAATTTAAGGATATTGCATAAAATTCTTTTTTATAGAAGAAGAAATAGAAGAAGTAAGATGAGGAATGTACTTGTTACTTCTACAAAAAAAGGTGGGACATATAAGGAAGGATTGTCCCAAGTATGCTAATTGACGTGCAAGGGAGGGTAAACTTCTCACTTTTGTTTGTGCTAAAATTAGTTTAGTTTTCATATCAAAAGACACTTGGTGGGTAGATTTTGATGCTACTACCTACATAAGTATCTTTGTGCAAGGTTGCCTATGGTGTCATGTGCCAAGTGATATTGAAAGATTCATTTATATGGGCAATGACAATAAGTTGAAATTGTAGGGACTTTTATATTGCTTTTAAAGATTGCTTTTCATTTAGATTGCTTTTAAAAATTTGCCAAGTGTTAAACCTACTTTTTTTTTTTTGTAGGATGTAATTTAACCACTAAGCTTAAATACATGTCTAATATAAACAAGTAAAACAAAAAGTACTTAGCGCATATATAAATTTTTTTATTTTTGTAATATATACCAATTTATGCAGTTCAACTAGTGACATGTTAGCTCAACTAGTCACTTGTTAACCTATTACCTTGACGAAGTTGATGATCGAGTTGATTTTGATAACAATAATATGGAGTAATAACTTAATATTAAATATAATTTTAACCCAACACCTTTTTCAATGATGCCATTTAGAAAAACATATTTGTCATTGGTTTGAAATAATTTGTATTTGATGTTAGGATGCATATGCAAGAAGAATTCAAATAACATCTAACTTTGACACTGAAACAAATTTCTCATTGAAATCAATAACATCTAATTAGTTATATCCTTGCTATAGATCCATCTTTATTCATTTTCTATTTAAAAACCTTTTATGCTTCTATAATGAATTTGCCAACATCAAGAGCAAACTCACATGAAGGGTTTTATTTTATTTTATTTTTTAAAACTTTTTGAGATAAATTGAAATATTATATTTAGGAACACATGAAAAAAATTGGAAAGAAGAAGATGATTTTTGCAAACAAAGGACAAAGTTTCATCCTGTAATAGATTTGACCATAAAAAAAAATCAATTTTTAGAAAAATTTATTCATAAAATAAGTATTTTTTTAATATCTCTCAATTACAAGTGATATAAATATGTAGAAAGAAGAGTCAAATGTTGTTGCATTGCAAAACCCTAGCCAATATTTTCCTCACAATTCATTTACTTATTAAGAACTTTTCTTGAAATACCTTGTTTTGCATTTATTATCAAACACCTTGAAGATAGTTTTAAGATTTTTCTTTTTTTTTCCTTTTCTCTTTTCTCAATGAGTAAAAGTTGAGGATTATATAAAGAATATTTGAGTTTTAAGTAGAGAGGCTAGTGATATAATACCTAGAAAATGAGATTGATTCCTTATAATGAGTTATCGCTTATGCTATGAAAAGTCCCAACATTGATGTTGAACCTAACAAATACATTATCCTTCATTAATAGAATAATCTTAAGTTGTTGGATAAAAATAAAATTAATGATATGAGATTGAATAACTATATCTCTATAAGATATAGAACATAAACAATGTATCATTGTTTATGCAAGTGTTTTTTGAATTTTAAGATTTGTTTTTATCTCGATAAATCTCAAAAATCTAATTCGCTTAATTTTTTTAATAAAAAAAAGTTTTGATCAAAATTGTAAAAACATTAACTATTATATTTAGAAACTGTTCTTAAAAGAAAACGGCTATTATAAAGATAGACTTAAAATAGTAGCAATTTTTTCACAACCATTATTAAAATACGCAATTAACACATAATAGCACTTATACGAGGAACTATTATTAAAGTCCATAACTTTAGTCGTTGTTCTTATAGATCTGGTAGTGGTAATACACATAGGATCTTGAAATTTGAGCATAACCTCTTTTTGTGTTGATTTTGCAACCAATGCTCCAAGTCTCTCCCTCTACAATTTACTAAGACATACCTGCTCCCTTTCTAAGTCTCTGAAACCCCATGATGAAATCTCCATTTGTCATTAACCTAATAGCTCAACCCAAAAACCCTTTTAATAAAAACTATTATGTTATTTATTAATGTTATTATTCTAGAGAATTCTTTATTTCATTTGTTGGTATATGTAATCAACCTTTATTTCTTATTCAGCATGATAAAATGTTAGGGAAAGAAGCCTTCAAGATTGTGCACACATCCCTCATTAGCCCCATGCCTCCACCATATATAACTGGGCCCCACCTCCTCCATGAGGCTGTCACAGCAACCTATGCCAAATATTTGTCACAGAGAACCACTGTCAAATTTCTTTTTTCTTTCATTTTCATTTTGTAGTGGACTTTAATATCTTAAAAGAAAGTATGATATGAAAAATGAAACTTGATATATGGAGAGAAACAGAAGCTCTGTCAGATTGCATTCTCTTATGTTTTTATTGTGATGGAATTTTAGAGCATGCAAGAAAGGCTTTTATTTCAAAAACAAGGACAAAAATAAGGTTTTAAATTTGTTGTAAATTTAAGGTTGAATTTAAATTTTGTCTCTATTTGATATTACTTTTCCTTTTGGTCAAGTGAAAAGAAAAATACATGTTAATCCTTACGCATAAATATAATTACATAGAAATCTTCATCTTTGGTCAAAGATACAACTATCTTAAATTATAACTTAATCATCGTTATTGTAAAAGAAACATGTCTATAATTTTATATTTTAATTCATTTTTTTATTATCACATATATTTTAAATATTAAAAAATGTAGGAAATACTCAGTAGTGATCCTTTTATGCAACAGTTACATCTTTTCCATAATTGCAGCTGTTTATGCTGATTGCTTAAGATTGACTTGTAAACTACATTTGTCAAAGAAAGTTTGCTTCTTTTAAAAGTGCATTGAAAACCGTAATTGAGACAAGTCTGCAGTAGTTAAAGAAATCTAATTGGTAGTTCTTCTTCTTAAAACATCTTGAAATGGAACTATGGTAGGGGCCATAGTAATTTTTAAATGTAAAATATATATGCTTAACTATTCAAATATTTAAAATATAAAGCTTTGTCTCCACTTGATTCAACCCATTGGTAAGAAGCAAGATGCAAATGAATAAAAAGAAAAGAACAGTGAACATAATTTGTGTTGTTTGAGTAGTGACATGTATTTATCTTTCTCAACAATCTTAACTCAAATTACAGAACATTATACGGTTGGGAATAGTCAATGAGAGGCTTTAATTTTTCTTAGACTTGAGTCAATGTTGTTTTCTATGCCGCATGCTTCATATGTGAGTACTTTTGATCATTTGTGCTTCAAAAGAAAAGAAAATGTGGTACTTGTAATGATAGAATAAAATTGTGCAACGCAAGTAGTGGTTGAGATTCAACGAAAATGGCAAGTCTTGTATCATATGGAGATACGATATATGATGGTACACATGCAATTCAATGACCATTTTGCATTTGTTGTCTAATATTTTGTACACATACAATCCTTTCAAATACTCAAATGTATTTAAGATGTTGACCTTTTATAATAGATTTTTTTTATGCATACGAAATTATCCTTAACTTTTGATAATGTCTAAGTAAGACTTAAATATGAAAATTTTCATGAAAAATAAAGTTTTTTTCTTTAAAAAATGATTTTGATCGTTTAAAGATTTTAAATTTTAATTTTCACTATCAAATAATTTTTTAATTTTAATCTTTATTATTGATTAAATAATGATATAACAGTGATATTAATATCCTATAAAATTAGTTAGGTGTTATTTTTTTGTTAAACTGAAATTTTAAATTTTTTATTAATTAGTTTGATATTATTAATTATTTTAAATAAAAAAAATTAAAAATAAAAACTACACATGATTATTTTATCAAATTTTTTAATAACATAATATGTGATTAGACAAGTAAAATTATTGTTAAAATTTCGTTTAATGTTTTTATTTAATGAAAAAAATAAAATAAAAAAAGATTTTGCAGAAACTACATACATATTTAAGTCTTTTATTATTTAGTGTATTAGTCACATGAATGATCCTTAGAATGGTTCATTTTGAACCACTTAAATCGAATATAAAATGCAATGGCCTCAAATGTCTAGCCAGAGTGCAAAGTCAAATAGAAGAAGAAAAAACAAAGTAGGAAACAAAAGAATGGCACGCTTAAAAAATAAATGTACTATTATGGATCTTATTGATGATTCCGATCAGAATCAAAAGATTTGAATTTCAATATATGTGAAGATGGATCTGGTGAAGTTGTTTTCTCTTTCAATTGCACCAACTGTGATTGGTGCAGTTATCATTCAACGCTAAAGAATTTTTTTTAGCATCTTTAATATTTGAGAAAATAGTGTATATTATGTTAGTGTTTAGTTACAATTTATTAGGTATGAAATTCAGTTTTGTAATAATTATTTAATATTTTATTTTATTTAAAAAATAATTTGAAAGAATGAAAAAGGGGGGAGAGAAATTATATGGCAGGTTGCTTGATATGAAAAAAAAAAACTAAGAGACAATTTACTTGTATTTTTATTTTTATTTTTACTTTTTAATTTTAAATCTTTCAGGTTGGTTCAATCTATTTCTTGTTTTTAAATATTTGTATAGGAAATACAGAAATAAGAATTGTTTGTCTGTCTCCTCAAAAGTTGTTTTTCTTTTTATTTTAGTTTTATATAAATCTCTGAAATGGAAAATAGATTAAAAATAAGATGACAAAATTAAAAAGTGAAACCAGAATATGAAAATAAGAGATAAAAACAAAAGTAAATGGACCTTAAATTTTTTCTTTCCTTTTATTTAGTTATATATAAAT